>CM059875.1:9256729-9306339 GCA_030490815.1 Acer saccharum | reverse complement strand
GATATGTATGAGGTACACAATTCTTTAGTTAGTCTTGAATAATGTTCACAACTTAAGGCAAAGGTTGGGCACCTTTATCTTATTAAAGTTGTAGATTCTTTTACTGGCATTTGAGTGGGATCAAATGTGTTATGATGAGTCTAAAATCATCAAAGTGGCTTTGAGTAAAAGATCAAGTGCACTAGGTGCATTGAACTGGATCATAATGAAATACTTTATCTAGAACCGTCAGTAGATAAAAGTCTTTTCATTATCAGGACAATCGAGAGTCTATCTTAATCCTGAGGTAAATGATGGACTTATGGTTGCAAGTGTTATCATTTGAGTTATCAATGAGTACGATTATATAACATAGTCTATCCTCGATAGTTTGGTGGTATTCATTTGTTGATTGATAGAGGACTTCATTTATGATATGGATATCGTGGCTCCCTTTATTAAATGAGAGTAAATATCTCATATGGATGTTTTGAGGTATTGGATATTAAATCTTAACGTTAAGTTTTCAATAGTGTCTATTGAAACATGGCTTCTGGACAAGTCAAAATATCCTAGTTCAAAATGTGGTCATATGAGGAAATATGGTAACTTGAAGAGCTATAGGCGGCCTATGAGCTCTTGGCGATTACTGATATTCTTCACGAGAATACACCATTTCCAATAAGATTGTCTAGGGTACGAATGAGAAACATTTACTTATTCTATCTTTATTTAAGAGTGCAATTTTAGTTCTTTAGTGGAATGAACTAAAATTAATAGATCGGACCTAAGTGAATCATTTGTTGATTGTGATTAGGTTATGTCTATTGAAGCTTAAATTTAGATAGCCCGCCAAGATCCCCAATCCACACGGACTTTCATGGATCACTTGATATATTCTACCGTACCAATTTATGGGTCCATCTAGAATTGTATTTAATATATTAAGAATATAATTTGCACATTATTTATTTAATGGGCTGATCAATTATATTAATAAATTAATGAACGGCATGTGGGCTTGTTTCTTTTAGTAAGAATGGGTTTGGTTTACATGTGGGCTTTTTAATTAAAGTCTAATGGATTAAATAAAATAAGAAAATAATATTAGGCCCATGTATATGGTGTGGGCGGCAAGACTAGAATAATAGTCTAAAATATTATTTTATTTTATTGATTGATTAAATGGAAATTAATTAATTAATTAGTTAATCATTTAATTGAGAATCAAAATCTTTTTCTGATCAGAAAATATGTTTCCTAGAGTTATACTATTGGTAGTAGTATATTAAATATTAAAGACTTTATTTGGTAAGTAGATAAATAAAGGGAATTTATTTATTTAGTCAAATTAGGAAGTCTTTGATATAATCACAAATACACTAAAGAGTTGGATTAGGGTTTGGAATTATAAGGAAATCTACCTAGGGTTAGGATTTAAGTCAAAAGACACAAATCCTACATGGTAAAGGATTTCGGCCTCAATATATAGATATATATGAAATATATATATGGCAATTAATTGCCGGAATATATATATATATATATATATATATATTTATAAAGCATACGGCCATATAGATATATTGACATTATATGTGGCATGCAGTAATATATATAGATATATATATATGGACTTACATACAATATAGGTGGGAGGTAGAGTTCGTGCACTACATATAAAGTTTTTGCACTAGAGATATATAATATATTTAGCAAGGGATTCACGCATATATATAGAGAATTATATTTTGGCAACTGTGATAATTCGGCCACTATATATATATTCTTTGTATAGAATTCGGGAACCCTAGGTCTTGGACTTGAGAGTTATTTCTTTTGCTTGAGAAAAATAAAATCCAACTCTGAGACTAGTGTGATTATTTTCGGCCAAGAGAAAAGTGAGAAGAGATTGTTCTTATTTCGATAGTGTACTAGTAACTTTTACACCAAAAGGTTTTGTGCACAATTTCGAATAAAGTTCACGCGAGTTTCGATCTAACGATTGTGAATTCAAAAGTGACCGGAACATTCTTTGTAATCTCTTGGAATTTATTGTGACTAACGATCAAGAGAAGAGATTTTGATTTCCATCCTTCAAGTATGCAATTCAAAGAAAGGGAGACCACGCTCCTAGGTGATTCACGTTCGTGATTGGATTGGAAGATCTTGCGGATTACCATCGACGCAAGTCAATCGGATCACACGACAAGAGGTATGTTACTTTTTGATACGTATGTTTAATTAATTAAAGGGTAAAGGTTCAAATTATGGAAAAATTTTAAACTATACTAAACTCTATTTTAGTCTCGCTTCCGCTGCGTGACCGTATTTTTCCCTACAATTGGTATCAGAGCCTTGGTTGTACCCTTTAATTAATTAACGTATATATACGTGAATCTATTTCTTCTTATTGTGATTATGCATGTTTTAGAAAGAGATGGCACTCTAGGTATTCTCATATATAATTACATGTGGAATGTATGGATTTATATATGTTGTTATAAAGTGAATTGTTGTTGCTCGATTTTGGTCCTAGAATTTCAATGTAATTTTTGTTTCGGAATTGTAACAAGAAGGGTGGCCTATTACCGTCACAAGTTCCTTCTTGGTAGTTGCTAGGTTCACTACTTTTTTTATTGTATTAAAAGTACTGCAGTTTTTATTGTATTTAAAAATACTGCAGATTTTTTTGGTATCATTTAGTGCAGTTTTTATTGTGTAAAAAATTACTGCAGTGATTAAAAAAAATAAAATAAAATTCTGCAGTAGTTTATTTTGTTAAATAAAGTTGTAATATATTCAAGCATCGAAGATTCGAAGTTTTGAAGAATTGGAAGCAACTGGAACACGTTAGGGATCATGCGCACCATAGCAACAAGCGTGTGTTAGGATTATGCTCAATAGCAAGAGTGTAATATTGTTTTTGACAATCTTTTCATACTAATAAAGTGATTTCTGATTTAAACAAATCTTATAGCATTTATATATTGAATATTATAATTGTCAAAAGTAAATAATCATAAGGTCAAAAGACTATGAGAAAGAAGAAATGTTCGTACATCTGGATATGTATGAGGTAGACACAATTCTTTAGTTAGTCTTGAATAATGTTCACAACTTAAGTTAAAGGTTGGGCACCTTTATCTTATTAAAGTTGTAGAATTCTTTTACTAGCATTTGAGTGGGATCAAATGTGTTATGATGAGTCTAAAATCATCGGAGGGTCTTCGAGTAAAAGAATCTAGTGCACTGGGTGCATTGAACTGAATCACAATAAAATACTTTATCTAGAACCGTCAATAGATAATAGTCTTTTCATTATTAGGACAATCGGAGAGTCTATCTTAATCCTGAGATAAATGATGGACTTATGGTTACAAGTGGTATCATTTGAGTTATCAATGAGTACGATTATATAGCATAGTCTATCCTCGATAGTTTGGTGGTATTCATTTGTTAATCGATAGAGGACTTCATTTATAGACATGGACATCGTGGCTCCATTTATTAAATGAGAGTAGAATATCATCATATGGATGTTTTGAGGTATTGGATATTGAATCTTAACGTTAAGTTTTCAATAAAGTCTATTGAAACATGGCTTCTGGACAAGTCAAAATATCCAAGTTCAAAATGTGGTCATATGAGTAAATATGGTAACTTGGAGAGCTATAGGCGGTCTATGAGCTCTTGGCGATTACTGATATTCTTCACGAGGATACACCATCTCCAATAAGATTGTCTAGGGTACGAATGAGAAATATTTACTTATTCTATCTTTATTTAAGAGTTCAATTTTAACTCTTTAGTGTAATGAGTTAAAATTAATAGATCAGACCTAAGTGAATCATTTGTTGATTGTGATTAGGTTATGTCTATTGAAGCTTAAATTTAGGTAGCCCGCCAAGATCCCCAATCCACACGGACTTGCGTGAATCACTTGATATATTCTACCAGACTAATTTATGGGTCCATATAGAATTGAATTAAGGCATGTGGACTTGTTTCTTTTAGTAAGAATGGGCTTAGTTCACATGTGGGTCTTTTATTAAGGTCCAATGGATTTAATAAAATAGAAAAACAATGTATAGATATATTAATATATATGGCACATGGCCAAGATATATATATGATACTATATTGTTTTATTTTTATTAATTGATTAAATGGAAATTAATTAATTGATTGATTGATTATTTAAATCAAAATCTTTTTCTGACTAGGAAATATGTTTCTTAGTAGTATACTATTGTGGTAGTATAATAAATATTAAAAACTTTATTTGGTAAGTAGATAAATAAAGGGAATTTATTTATCTAGTCAAATTAGGAAGTCTTTGATATAATCACAAATACACTAAAGAGTTGGATTAAGGTTTGGAATTCTAAGGAAATCTACCTAGGGTCAGGATTTAAGTCAAAAGACACAAATCCTACATGGTAAAGGATTTTGGCCACAATATATAGATATTATATATATATATATATATTTATTTAAAAAAAAGCATGCATATTTGGGTGCGCAATATATATATATATTATAAGGCATGCAGTATTAATTTTGAAATATATATATATATATATGTATTTAGGCGTGCAGTTTTTGTGCACTTTAATAGGGTGCAGAACTTATGATATAAATATATAATTAGAAAGTAGAATTAACGCATATATATATATATATATATATATATATATATATATATATATTGGCAAGTGATTTTCGGCTATCATATATATATTCTTTATATAGAATTGGCGAACCCTAATTTGCTTGATAGAAAGTGATTTTTCTTTTGCTTGAGAAAAATAGAATCCAACTCTTAGACTAGTGTGGTTTTTGGCTAAGAGGAATAGAGAGAAAAGTTTATTCTTATTTCGATAGTGCACTAGTTACTTTTACATTAAAAAGTTTTGTGTACAATTTCGAATAAGGTTCACGCGAGTTTCGATCTAAAGATTGTGAATTCAAAAGTGACCGGAACATTCTTTGTTGTCTCTTGGAACTTGTTGTGACTAACGAAAAAGAAAAAGTTTTGTTAATCCATCCTCAGGTACACAATTCAAAGAGAAGGGAGACCACGCTCCTAGGTGATTCACGTTCGTGATTGGATTGGAAGATCTTGCGGATTACCATCGACGCAATGTCAATCGGATCACGCGACAAAGGTATGATATCTTAAGTATTATATGTTAATTAATTAGAGGGTTAAGGTTCAAATTATGGAAAAATTTTAAACTATACGAAACTCTATTTTAGTCTCGCTTCCGCTGCGCGACCGTATTTTTCCCTACAATTGGTATCAGAGCCCTTGTTGTACCCTTTAATTAATTAACGTATATATATGTGAATCTATTTATTTTTATTGTGATTATGCATGTTTAGAAAGAGATGGCACTCTAGGTATTCACATATATAATTACATTGGAATGTATGGATTTATATATGTTATATGTTGTTATAAAGTGAATTGTTATTGCTCAATTTTGATCCTAGAATTTCAATGTATTTTTGTTTCGGAATTGTAACAAGAAGGGTGGCCCATCATTGTCACAATTTCCTTCATGGTAGTTGCTAAGTTTTTTTTTTTATTGTATTAAAATTAAGTGCAGTTTTTTATGTATTAAAATATACTGCAGTATTTTTTATTTTATTAGTGCAGTTTTTTATTGTATTAAAATACTGCAGTGCTTAAAAACAAAAAAAAAACTGCAGTATTTTATTGTTTAAATAATGCTGTAATATGTTCAAGCATTGAACATTCGAAGACTTGAAGAATTGGAAGCAACTGGAACAAGTTTGGGACCGTGCGCACCATAGCAACATGCATGCGCGCAAGATTGCACGCAGCTGTGCATGTTGGACTGTGGGCTGCGCACAGCAGCCCTTGTTGGGGTTGTGGAGTGCACACGCCCATAGGGGCAGCCGTGGGACGCACAAGTGATCGGTGGCCGTTTGAAGACTTGTTCACCAAGAAAGGAGTTTTTTGTATTCCAAACAAATGTAATTTACTTGTTTTTCTAGGATGGATCAAAATTGTGGCTATTTATTTTTGTAAATATTAAAATATTTGTTATTGTATGATAACATGTCATATAGAATAGGAGTGCTTCTCATATATCTCTTTTGGTATGAACATGCATTGAATGATTTAGGTATCTAAATTGGCATCTAGATAACTTGGTAAATCATACTATGGGATTTAATCACACGCCTTAAATAATTGAGTGGGAGAAGGTGTTTTGCAACACCTATGGCCTCCAAGGTTAGTTGAGCTTTATTATTTATTAGTAATTCCCCCAAGGGGCGTCCATGAATGGAATTTAGCAACATACTTCCTTACAAGGATAGACTAGACAATTGACTAAAATGAGATCTACTCCCCAAGGAGGGATTTTTGTGAGAGAAAATATTGAGGGTCGATATCTTGGTAACACACTCAATGTAATTTTATTGATATCCTCCCAAGAGTTCTTGTCAATAAAATTGCAAGGCTAAAATTGAAAACGCTGGTTGTTATGTTAACAATTAGGTGGGACCTAGTCTAACTAGTAAATGGTGCGAACTCCCAAAGGAGGCGTAACATTTATGGGTGTTGGATCACCGTTGAATTTTTATGATTGAGTTATTTATTTAAATCAAGATAAATATTCGAAAGTGCTTTATCATGATTATTTACTTATATATAATTTTGTTTTATTAAGAAATCATGACCCCATCCCTAATGATCATCCTAAAAGATAAATATTTTAACTAGTGATAATTATGTCACATGGAAAAGGAAAATTGGGTTGTTGCTGCAAGCTGAAAAACATAAGTTTATTCTGACTACTCCTAAAAACCACCTGCTCCTACTAATGAATCTAATGTGATGCAAAGAGACGAGTATGAGCAGTGGAAGACCTCGAATGAGATGGCCAAATGGCTACCATCTCCAACGTGTTGCAACAGCAGCATGAAGGAATGCGGTCTGCTGCTGATATGATGATGTCTTTAGAAGAGATTCATATGGTTGGTAAAGTTGCTACTGTTAAGACCCGTCAGAAGGTCAACGAATAACAGAAGAAAAGGCAACTTGGGCCTACCAAGAAGGAGACTAAGAAAGTAACCAAGATCAAAAGGAAGTGCTTCTTTTATGGTGAAAAGAGACATTGGAAAAGTAATTGCCCAAAGTCTTAGAACAAGAAGGAACAAGGTAATATGAATTATCTTGAAACATGTTTACTGGCAGATTCTATAGATTCTTAGATCGTAGACTCAATAGCCAATAATCATGTTTGTTATTCCTTAATGGGGTTTTAAGAAAGGAGAAGTCTGAATAAGAAAGAAATCAATTTGCGCTTGGGCAACGGAACGTTAGTGTCTACAAGTGCAGTGGGAGATATTAGAGTTTACTTGGATTCTAGAAGGCAATTAGATTTAGTAGACGTTTATTATGTACTTCAATTCAAGAGGAATTTAATTTCAGTTTCTTGTTTAAATAAATTTGGATATTCGGTTACTTTTAATAAAGTTTTTATTATTAGTAAGAATGACAAAATTATTTGCGAAGGTACATTGGAAAATGGTCTATACTTTTTGCATAGAAATATCTCTTACTCGTTAGACACAAAATTAACGGAACCTAATCATAAAAGAGTAAAATTATCAATAGATGAAGCCTACCTATGGCATTTACGCCTAGGTCATATTAACCTTAATAGGATTAAAAGATTGGTAAGTGACGGACCTTTAAGTGACTTAAAGGTTGATGATCTACCAACTTGTGAATCTTGTTTGGAAGGTAAGATGACCAAAAGGTCGTTCTCGGCCAAAGGTGCAAGAGCCACTGAATGTTTAGGATTAATACACACTAATGTATGTGGTCCTATGAGCATTCAAGCTAGAGGTGGATATGAGTACTCCATCACCTTCACAGATGATTACTCGAGATTTGGCTATGTGTATCTCATGCGACAAAAGTCGGATGCTTTTGACATGTTCAAAGCATTCAAAGCTGAAGTAGAAAATCAGCTTGAGAAACACATAAAAATCTTGAGATCTGATCGTGGTGGAGAATATCTATTTGGTAAGTTTCAGCAATATCTTATTGATAATGGGATAGTGATTGGTCATTTATTGTATATATTTTTTATCCCCATTCCTCCAATCAATTGCTTATTTCTCGAGTCTTTTTGGGATTTAATTTGTGTGTTTGAGCATTTTTCAGGTTGTTGGATTCAAGTGATATGTTTGAAGTATTTTAGAGAAAAAAGGTGATTTTGGTAGATTTGAGGGACTTTTATGCAAATGGCCATCAACCATCATGAAAGACCGCTGTCAATTTCCACACAGCGGCATCAAAGCGGTGCAAAACAATGTAAACCGCTGCCAAAACTGCTCTGGCTCTCGCAGCGGTAGCCCATCACAGTGCAGATCATCAATATTTCGGGGCCCATATCTCTCAGCTCCGATTGAACTGTGTGTCCTGCTACCTATGGATTTGAAGCCCCGGAAGTCTAGTTTCCAACCCAATTTACAGCTTGTCAATCCAAAGTTTCTAGAAGAAGTTATACCCATTTAAGTACCCAAAGGTCAGATCAGTCAGCCATAAAATCCGCGAATGCTTTCGGGATTTGTTTCGCAAGTTGTCGGAACGGGAAATATTACCTTCTTGGACATGTGTGGGAGTCTTGGGAAGAAAGTAGACATCTAATCCTTATCTTCCTTCAATAAGTAATCGATTTGGATGGATTAGGAAAGAAATAGAATTCCAAATAGGCTTGTATTCTCAAAAGGAATAGATTTCCTTGTTGTTTTAGGTCATGGCCTTGCATCTACACCTATTTAAACCCCTTGTAAGCCTAATTTCGGGGGAGGATAGATAGAGACAGCTGGAGAGCCAGCCAAGGGAGGTCCCAAGCCACCAAGGGGGCCGTCCCCCATCACCATCATTCACCTTACTCATAGAAGATTCGAAGACGAAGGAGTTCATCGAGGATTTGAAGAATTTGTTGAAGCTTTTCAATGGGTTTTATCTTTTCTCCCTCTTGTTTCTTTGTTTCTAATATGTGTAACTAACTCCATACTAGGGAGTCAATGTGAACCTCTATGAATACTCTTTGTTAGAATTGACTATATTTCCATTAATTCAGGTTTTGATTCATTCAATTCATCCTATAACTTAATTCTTTATTCTTGTTGATGCATAGTTTTATGCTAGGTAGGAATTTAGGGTTTTTGATTGTGATTTATATCTCAAGTTTTTGAGTTAAATTAAATTATAATTGAGAGCCAATATTTAATTGAATGGATAAAATTAGCAACCCCAAGTTTTTGGGACGCAATTTTGGTTCACTTGTTCTTGTGCTTAATGGGTTTTTGGTTGTGATTCATATCTCAAGTTTTTGAGTTAAATTGAATTGCAATTGAGAACACTTGATTCATCCCAGGATCATACGGTAATAATCATAAATAAAATAAGAACGAACCCTTAACTTGAGTTACATCTTTTATCAAAAGTCAATTCGAAGCATTGAGTAGACATAGTTGGGGAGCATTGATGACCTAATCCTCTCACCTCTTGATCACATTCACATATTCTTGTTAATTACTTTCTTAGTTTAATTTAGTTTTAATCATCAATCAATCAATCAATCAAACTCTCTTGAATACTGTTAATTGCTTAGCTTTAATTAGAATTAGTTATAACTAGTAAATCACTTTTCCTTGTGGGAACGATCCCTACTTGTCGCTGTACTTATCTCACGATTCGTGCACTTGCGAGTTAGATTTTTATAACACGATTTTACACATCAGATAGTTTTTCAGTTTTCTCCACCGGGTACACCTCAACAGAATGGGGTATCAGAAAGGAGAAACAGAACTCTTTTGGATATGGTTAGGTCTATGTTAAGTTATTCAACACTTCCTATTTCTTTTTGGGGATATACTTTACAAACTGCAATATACATTCTAAACGATGTACCATCTAAGTCCGTTCCTCAAACACCGCATGAGTTGTGGACTAGGCGCAAGCCTAGTTTACAACACTTAAGGATATTTGGTTGTCCTGCGCATGTGTTAAAAGGAAAGACAGAAAAGATGGAGTCCCGTTCGGAAACATGCATATTTGTAGGGTATCCAAAAGAAACTAAAGGATATTATTTCTATAGTCCTTCAGATCTTAAAGTATTTGTTTCGACAAATGCTAAATTTCTGGAAAAAGACTATATGAATGATTTTGTACCCAAAAGTAGAATTGTCCTGAATGAGATGTCAGGAGATACAATTCCACAAGAGGTTACACAACCTAGCCCAATTGTAAGTTCCGCACCATCACAAAATCAACAACCTACCATACCTCGTCGTAGTGGGAGGGTTAGAAATCAACCCGAGAGTTACATCGGTCTGGGAGAATCAGTAGAGAATCTCCCGGACGACGATGATCCCTACACGTATAGGTAAGCAATGGAAGATGTTGATTGTCGCCATTGGCAAAAGGCAATGCAAGTTGCAAAAATCCAAATATGGATTAAAGTAAGCATCCTGATCCTGGAACATAAGGTTCGATCAAGTTGTGACGAACCTTGTGTATGCAAAAGGATTAATGGCGACAAGTTGGTTTTCCTAAATTCTTTATGTTGATGATATACTATTCATCGGAAACGATGTAGGTGTATTGACATCAGTAAAAGAATGGTTAGCAAAACAATTTGATATGAAGGACTTAGGAGAAGCAAGTTATATTCTTGGTATCCAAGTAATAAGGGATAGAAAGAATAGAACGATTGCACTATCCCAAGCTTCATACATAGATAAAATCTTGTCTAGATTTTCCATGCAAGATTCCAAGAAAGGTATGTTACTTTTCAGAAATGGAATCAAACTTTCTAAGGAACAAGTTCCTAAGAATGAGCATGAAGAGCAATTCATGAGTAGGATTCCAAATGCCTCGGCAGTTGGAAGTCTCATGTATGCAATGCTCTGCACTAGACCAGATATTTGTTTTGCTGTGGGCATAGTTAGCAGGTTTCAATCGAAACCTGGTCCTGATCACTGGATGGCAGTCAAGCATATTTTCAAGTATCTTAGGAGAACGAGAGATAATATGCTTGTATACTTAGGAGAGGATTTGATTCCCGTTGGGTATACAGATTCTGATTTCCAGTCAGATTCTGACTACTAGAAAATCCACATCAGGATCTGTGTTTACTGTCGGAAGAGGAACAGTCATATGGAGGAGTATCAAGCAATCTTGTATTGCTGATTCCACCATAGAAGCTAAGTATGTTGCTGCATGCGAAGCTGCCAAAGAGGCTGTTTGGCTCTGCTAATTCCTGATTGACTTGGAAGTGGTTCCCAGTGTGAATAAGCAGATCACTATCTACTGTGATAACAGTGGAGCAGTGGCTAATTCGAGAGAACCAAGAAGTCATAAGAGAGGAAAACACATTGAAAGGAAGTATCATCTTCTTAGGGAGATTGTGCATAGGGGTGACGTGACGATTACCAAAATAGCGTCAACAGAAAATCTAGCGGATCCCTTCACAAAGGCTCTACCACAAAAGAGTTTTGATGGGCACCTAGAGAACATGGGAATGAGAGATATGACACATTTGCTATAGCGCAAGTGGGAGATTGTTAGGATTATGCTCAATGGCAAGAGTGTAATATTGTTTTTGACAATCTTTTCATATTAATAAAGTCATTTCTGATTTAAACAAATCTTATAGCATTTATATATTGAATATTATAATTGTCAAAAGTAAATAATCATAAGGTCAAAAGACTATGAGAAAAGAAGAATTGTTCGTACATCTGGATATGTATGAGGTAGACACAATTCTTTAGTTAGTCTTGAATAATGTTCACAACTTAAGTTAAAGGTTGGACACATTTATCTTATTAAAGTTGTAGAATTCTTTTACTAGTATTTGAGTGTGATCAAATGTGTTATGATGAGTCTAAAATCATCGGAGGGTCTTCGAGTAAAAGAATCTAGTGCACTGGGTGCATTGAACTGGATCACAATGAAATACTTTATCTAGAACCGTCAATAGATAATAGTCTTTTCATTATTAAGACAATCGGAGAGTCTATCTTAATCCTAAGATAAATGATGGACTTATGGTTGCAAGTGGTATCATTTGGGTTATCAATGAGTACGATTATATAGCATAGTCTATCCTCGATAGTTTGGTGGTATTCATTTGTTAATTGATAGAGGACTTCATTTATAGATATGGACATCGTGGCTCCATTTATTAAATGAGAGTAGAATATCATCATATGGATGTTTTGAGGTATTGGATATTGAATCTTAACGTTAAGTTTTCAATAGAGTCTATTGAAACATGGCTTCTGGACAAGTCAAAATATCCAACTTCAAAATGTGGTTATATGAGTAAATATGGTAACTTGGAGAGCTATAGGCAGTCTATGAGCTCTTGGCGATTATTGATATTCTTCACGAAGATACACCATCTCCAATAAGATTGTCTAGGGTACGAATGAGAAATATTTACTTATTCTATCTTTATTTAAGAGTTCAATTTTAGCTCTTTAGTGGAATAAGTTAAAATTAATAGATCGGACCTAAGTGAATCATTTGTTGATTGTGATTAGGTTATGTCTATTGAAGCTTAAATTTAGGTAGCCTGCCAAGATCCCCAATCCACATGGACTTGCATGAATCACTTGATATATTCTACCGGACTAATTTATGGGTCCATCTAGAATTGTATTAAGGCATGTGGACTTGTTTCTTTTAGTAAGAATGGGCCTAGTTCACATGTGGGCCTTTTATTAAGGTCCAATGGATTTAATAAAATAGAAAAACAATATATAGATATATTAATATATATGGCACATGGCCGAGATATATATATGATATTATATTGTTTTATTTTTATTAATTGATTAAATGGAAATTAATTAATTGATTGATTAATTATTTAAATCAAAATCTTTTTCTGACTAGGAAATATGTTTCTTAGTAGTATACTATTATGGTAGTATAATAAATATTAAAGACTTTATTTGGTAAGTAGATAAATAAAGGGAATTTATTTATCTAGTCAAATTAGGAAGTCTTTGATATAGTCACAAATACACTAAAGAGTTGGATTAGGGTTTGGAATTCTAAGGAAATCTACCTAGGGTCAAGATTTAAGTCAAAAGACACAAATCCTACATGGTAAAGGATTTTGGCCACAATATATAGATATTATATATATATATATATATATATATATATATTTAAAAAAAGCATGCATATTTGGGTGCGCAATATATATGTATATTATAAGGCATGCAGTATTAATTTTGAAATATATATATATATTTATGTATTTAGGCGTGCAGTTTTTGTGCACTTTAATAGGATGCAGAACTTATGATATAAATATATTATTAGAAAGTAGAATTCACGCATATATATATATATATATATATTGGCAAGTGATTTTCGGCTATCATATATATATTCTTTATATAGAATTGGCGAACCCTAATTTGCTTGATAGAGAGTGATTTTTCTTTTGCTTGAGAAAAATAGAATCCAACTCTTAGACTAGTGTGGTTTTTGGCCAAGAGGAATAGAGAGAAAAGTTTGTTCTTATTTTGATAGTGCACTAGTTACTTTTACATTAAAAGGTTTTGTGCACAATTTCGAATAAGGTTCACGCGAGTTTCGATCTAAAGATTGTGAATTCAAAAGTGACCGAAACATTCTTTGTTGTCTCTTGGAACTTGTTGTGACTAACGAAAAAGAAAAAGTTTTGTTAATCCATCCTCAGGTACACAATTCAAAGAGAAGGGAGACCACGTTCCTAGGTAATTCACGTTCGTGATTGGATTGGAAGATCTTGCGGATTACCATCGACGCAATGTCAATCGGATCACGTGACAAAGGTATGATATCTTAAGTATTATATGTTAATTAATTAGAGGGTTAAGGTTCAAATTATGGAAAAATTTTAAACTATACTAAACTCTATTTTAGTCTCGCTTCCGCTGTGCGACCGTATTTTTCCCTACAGCGTGCACGCAAGTTAGCGTGCAGCTGCTCTTGTTATGGCATGGACTGCGCATGACAGCCCTTCATGGTGTTATGGGGTGCGCAAGCCCATAGGAGGCAGCCAAGGGGTGCGTGAATGGATTGTGGCTGCTTGAAGACTTGTTCGCCAAGAAGGAAGATCTTGTAATTCCAACAATTGTAATTTACTTGCTTTTCTAGGATGGACCAAAATTGTGGCTATTTATATTATGCATAAATATTACAATATTTGTTATTGTATGATAACATGTCATATAGAATAGGAGTGCCACTCATATATCTCTTTTGGTATGAACATGCATTGAATGATTTAGGTATCTAAATTGGCATCTAGATAACTTGGTAAATCATTCTATGGGATTTAATCACATGCGTTAAATAATTGAGTGGGAGAAGGTTTTTTGCAACGCCTATGGCCTCCAAGGTTAGTTGAGTTTTATTATTTATTGGTAATCCCCCCAAGGGGCGTCCATGAATGGAATTTAGCAATATACTTCCTTACAAGGATAGACTAGACAATTGACTCAAACGAGATCTACTCCCAAAGGAGGGATTTTTCGTGAGAGAAAATATTAAGGGTCGATATCTTGGTAACACACTCAATGTGATTTTATTGATATCCTCCCAATAGTTCTTGTCAATAAAATCGCAAGGCTAAAATTGAAAACACTGATTGTTATGTTAACAATTAGGTGGGACCTAGTCCAACTAGTAAATGTACGTACTCCCAAGGAGGCGTAACATTTATGGTTGTTGGATCACCGTTGAATTTTTATGATTGAGTTATTTATTTAATTCAAGATAAATATTTAAAAGTGCTTTATCATGATTATTTACTTATATATGTTTTGTTTTATTCAGAAATCATGATCCCATCACTTATGAACATCCTAAAAGATAAAACTTTAACTGGTAATAATTATGTCACATGGAAAAGGAAAATTGGGTTGTTGCTATAAGCTGAAAAACATAAATTTATTCTATCTATTCCTAAGCCACTTGCTCATACTTGTGAATCTAATGACATAAGTCAAGAGATTCATTTGGTTGGTAAAGTTGCTACTATTAAGACCCGTAAGAAGGTCAAGAAACAACAGAAGAAAAAGCAACTTGGGCCTACCAAGACAGTAACCAGGATCAAAGAGAAGTGCTCTCTTTGTGGTGAAAAGGGACATTGGAAAAGTAATTGCCCAAAGTCTT
Organism: Acer saccharum; assembly: GCA_030490815.1. Lineage (NCBI taxonomy): Eukaryota > Viridiplantae > Streptophyta > Magnoliopsida > Sapindales > Sapindaceae > Acer > Acer saccharum. Next base: position 9,291,119 of record CM059875.1, on the reverse strand, counting down.
AAAACAAGAAGGAACAAGGTAATGTTAATTATCTTGAAACATGTTTTTTGGCAGATTCTACAGATTCTTGGATCATAGACTCTAGAGCCACTAATCATGTTTGTTATTCCTTGCAAGGGTTCAAGGAAAGGAAAGGAAAAGACTGAATAAAAATGAAATCAACTTGCGTTTGGGCAACGGAACGTTAGTGTCTGCAAGTGCAGTGGGAGATATTAGAGTTTGCAAGTGCAGTGGGAGATATTAGAGTTAATATTGATTCTAGTAGGCATTTAGAATTGATAGACGTTTATTATGTACCTCAATTCAAGAGGAATTTAATTTCAGTTTCTTATTTAAATAAATTTGGATATTCGGTTACTTTTAATAAAGTTTTTATTATTAGTAAGAATGACAAAATTATTTACAAAGGTACATTGGAAAACGGTCTGTTCTTTTTGCATAGAAATATCTCTCACTCGATAGACACAGTATTAACGGAACCTAATCATAAAAGAGTAAAATTATCAATAGATGAAACCTACCTATGGCATTTACGCCTAGGTCATATTAACCTTAATAGGATTATTAGACTGGATAGTGACGGACCTTTAAGTGACTTAAAGGTTGATGATCTACCAACTTGTGAATCTTGTTTGGAAGGTAAAATGACCAAAAGGTCGTTCTCGACCAAAGGCGCAAGAGCCACTGAATGTTTAGGACTAATACACACTGATGTATGTGGTCCTATGAGCATTCAAGCTAGAGGTGGATATGAGTACTTCATCACCTTCACAGATGATTACTCGAGATTTGGCTATATGTATCTCATGAGACATAAGTTGGATGTTTTTGACATGTTCAAAGCATTCAAAGCTGAAGTAGAAAATCAGCTTGAGAAACACATAAAAATCTTAAGATCTGATCGTGGTGGAGAATATCTATCTGGTGAGTTTTAGCAATATCTTATTGATAATGGGATAGTTTCTCAGTTTTTTGCACCAGGTACACCTCAACAGAATGGGGTAGCAGAAAGGAGAAATAGAACTCTTTTGGATATGGTTAGGTTTATGTTAAGTTATTCAACGCTCCCTTTCCTTTTGGGGATATGCTCTACAAACTGCAATATACATTCTAAACATTGTATCATCTAAGTCGGTTCCTGAAAACACCGCATGAGTTGTGGACTGGGCGAAAGCCTAGTTTACAACACCTAAGGATATTTGGTTGTCCTGCACATGTGTTAAAAGGAAAGACAGAAAAGATGGAGTACCGTCCGGAAACATGTTGAAAATCTAGCAGATCCCTTCACAAAGGCTCTACCTCAGAAAAGTTTCGATGGGCATCTAGAGAACATGGGCATGAGAGATATGACACATTTGCTATAGCGCAAGTGGGAGATTGTTAGGATTATGCTCAATAGCAAGAGTGTAATATTGTAATTGACAATCTTTTTCATATTAATAAAGTGATTTCTGGTTTAACAAATCTTATAGCATTTATAGTTTAATATTATAATTGTCAAAGTAAATAATCATAAGGTTTAAAGACTATGAGAAAAGAAGAATTTTTCGTACATCTGGATATTTATGAGGTAGACCCAATTCTTTAGTTAGTCTCGAATAATGTTCACAACTTAAGTTAAAGGCTGGGCACCTTTACCTTGTTAAAGTTGTAGAATTCTTTTGCTAGCATTTGAGTGGGATCAAATGAGATATGATGAGTCTAAAATCATCGGAGGGTATGAATGAGGAACATCTTCTTATTCTATCTTTATTTAAGAGTTCAATTTTAGCTTTTTAGTGGAATGAGTTAAAATTAATGGATCGGACCTAAGTGAATCATTTGTTGATTTTGATTAGGTTATTTCTATTGAAGCTTAAATTTAGACAGCCCGCCAAGATCCCCAATCCACATGGACTTACATGGATCACTTGATATATTCTATCGGACCAATTTATGGGTCCATCTAGAATTGCATTTAATATATTAAGAATATAATTTGCACATTATTTTTTTAATGGGCTGATCAATTATATTAATATATTAATGAAAGGCATGTGTGCTTGTTTCTTTTAGTAAGAATGGGTTTGATTCACATGTGGGCTTTTTAATTAAAGTCCAATGGATTAAATAAAATAAGAAAATAATATTAAGCCCATATATATATGATGTGGGCGGCAAGGCTAATTAAATAGTCAAAAATATTATTTTATTTTATTGTTTGATTAAATGAGAATTAATTAATTTATTAATTAATTATTTAATTAAGAAACAAAATCTTTTTCTGATCAGGAAATATGTTTCCTATAGTTATACTTTTGGTAGTAGTATACTAAAAGTAAAAGACTTATTTGGTATGAAAATAAATAATAAGGTTTATTTATTTAATCAAATAGGAAGTCTTTTATTAAGTCATTAAAAATAATAAAACACTTATGAGTTGAATTAGGGTTAGGATTCTAAAGTTGATAGGAATTAGGGCAAAGCACAAATCCTCTTGAGTAGAGGATTCGGCCTGTTAGGATTATGCTCAATAGCAAGAGTGTAATGTTGTAATTGACAATCTTTTTCATATTAATAAAGTGATTTCTAGTTTAACAAATCTTATAGCATTTATAGTTTAATATTATAATTGTCAAAGTAAATAATCATAAGGTCTAAAGACTATGAGAAAAGAAGAATTGTTCGTACATCTGGATATGTATGAGGTAGACACAATTCTTTAGTTAGTCTTGAATAATGTTCACAACTTAAGTTAAAGGTTGGGCACCTTTAACTTGTTAAAGTTGTAGAATTCTTTTGCTAGCATTTGAGTGGGATCAAATGAGATATGATAAGTCTAAAATCATCGGAGTGTCTTCGAATAAAGAATCTAGTGCACTGGGTGCATTGAACTTGATCACAATGAAAAGCTTTATCTAGAACCGTCAATAGATAATAGTCTTTTCATTATCAGGACAATCGGAGAGTCTATCTTAATCCTGAGATAAATGATGGACTTATGGTTGCAAATGGTATCATTTAAGTTATCAATTTATATAGCATAGTCCATCCTCGATAGTTTGGTGATATTCATTTGTTAATCGATAGAGGACTTCATTTATAGATATGGACATCGTGGCTCCATTTATTAAATGAGAGTATAATATCATCATATGGATGTTTTGAGGTAATTGGATATTAAATCTCAACGTTGAGTTTTCGATAGTGACTATTGAAAACATGGCTTCTGGACAAGTCAAAATATCCAAGTTCAAAACGTGGTCATATGAGTAAATATGGTAACTTGGAGAGTTATAGGCGGTCTATGAACTCTTGGCGATTACTGATATTAATCACGAGGATACACTATCTCCAACATGATTGTCTAGGGTATGAATGAGGAACATCTTCTTATTCTATCTTTATTTAAGAGTTCAATTTTAGCTCTTTAGTGGAATGAGTTAAAATTAATGGATCGGACCTAAGGTACATTGGAAAACGGTCTATACTTTTTGCATAGAAATATCTCTCACTCGTTAGACACAGAATTAACGGAATCTAATCATAAAAGAGTAAAATTATCAATAGATGAAACCTACTTTTGGCATTTACGCCTAGGTCATATTAACCTTAATAGGATTAAAAGATTGGTAAGTGACGGACCATTAAGTGACTTAAAGGTTAATGATCTACCAACTTGTGAATCTTGTTTGGAAGGTAAAATGACCAAAAGGTCATTCTCTGCCAAAGGTGCAAGAGCCACTGAATGTTTAGGATTGATACACACTGATGTATGTGGACCTATGAGCATTCAAGCTAGAGGTGGATATGAGTACTTCATCACCTTCACAGATGATTACTCGAGATTTGGTTATGTGTATCTCATGTGACATAAGTCGGATGCTTTTGACATGTTCAAAGCATTCAAAGTTGAAGTGGAAAATCAGCTTGAGAAACACATAAAAATCTTGAGATCTGATCGTGGTGGAGAATATCTATCTGGTGAGTTTCAACAATATCTTATTGATAATGGGATAGTTTCTCAGTTTTCTGCACCAGGTACACCTCAACAGAATGGGGTAGCAGAAAGGAGAAATAGAACTTTTTTGGACATGGTTAGGTCTATGTTGAGTTATTCAACACTTCCTATTTCTTTTTGGGGATATGCTTTGCAAACTGCTATATACATTCTAAACGATGTACCATCTAAGTCTGTTCCTAAAACACTGCATGAGTTGTGGACTGGGCGCAAGCCTAGTTTACAACACTTAAGGATATTTGGTTTAAAGGAAAGACAGAAAAGATGGAGTCCCGTTCGGAAACATGTATATTTGTAGGGTATCCAAAAGAAACTAAAGGATATTATTTCTATAGTCCTTCAGATCTTAAAGTATTTGTTTCGACAAATGTTAAATTTCTGGAAAAGGACTATATGAATGATTTTGTGCCTAGAAGTAGAATTCTCCTGAATGAAATGTCAGGAGATACAATTCCACGAGAGGTTGCACAACCTAACCCAATTGTAAGTTCCGATCCAACACAAGATCAACAACCTACCATTCCTCGTCGTAGTGGGAGGGTTAGAACACAACCCGAAAGACACATCGGTTTGGGAGAATCAGTGGAGAATCTCCCGGACGACGATGATCCCTACACGTACAAGGAAGCTATGGAGGATGTTGATGTTAGGATTATGCTCAATAGCAAGAGTGTAATGTTGTAATTAACAATCTTTTTCATATTAATAAAGTGATTTCTGGTTTAACAAATCGTATAGCATTTATAGTTTAATATTATAATTGTCAAAGTAAATAATCATAAGGTCTAAAGACTATGGGAAAAGAAGAATTGTTCGTACATCTGGATATGTATATGGTAGACACAATTCTTTAGTTAGTCTTGAATAATGTTCATGTAAATAACTAAATACTCGAAGCGTGTTATCAATATATTAATCTAGAGGGGGGGTGAATAGATTTTAACTATTATTACCCAATTTTCGCATACAAGTCAATATTACGAAAATGACCCTACTAGTCAAAAATACAAGCAAGTGTAATATAGTGCGGAATTAAAAATGACACTTGATGTATATGTGGAAACCCAACCACTGGGAAAAACCACGGGCTGTATAGTGCGCCACACTCGGAACTCGAAATCACTAATTGAAATGAAGTTTACAACCTATGTAGACCTCGTCTAACAATCCGGTCTGTAACCCCTCACTTCTACCCAGCAGGCCTTTATTAGCAACCCTATTCCAATTTGCTTGAGGCCTAAGCACTCTTAGCCTCAAGTCTTAATTCTCTAAGAAGAGATTATGCAACCTATGTGAATATGTATGAATATTCAAATAACAAACAAGGCTAGGGAACCTTAGATGCTTATCTAGGATGATGAGATAATCAATTAAAATCAATCCTAGATATCAAGTGCTAAATGACATGTCATAATAGCTTAGATAAACATAGATTATAAAAACCTAGATATCTATCACAATACAACACTCAATCAATTCATCACAATTAATTCTCTAATCTTGTATTTATCATATGATCAAAACATACAAGTAAAATAAAGAGAATAGCTTGATAATAAAAATAATCAAAAAGATGAACTTAATCAAAATCTTACCAAGCAAGTTGTGATGATGCAAATCCAATCATGGATGCATTCTATATAGTAATAGAAGATGTAATATGAAATATGATGCAAAAGGGATTTGATTTGAGTGGTTAAAGGAGAGTTCTTGATTTGATTTTCTCTCAAATCTCTCTTTCTCTCTCAAGAATATGGAGCCTCTCTCTTTAGGGTTTGATTTTGTGGCACACCCCTTAAAATGATGAGAAAGATATGTATTTATAATGCCCAAGTGAAACTATGTCGTTTTGGAAGAAATGGAAAAAATATGGGCATTTTCGCGGTACTCGCGTCAGTGCAGCGACTCAAGATTCGAGAGCTTCGAAACATAATCAAACGACATCGAAACCTTTCGTATGATATATCGTTGGAAAGGTATGGAAGTCTACTTTCTACTCGTTTTTATAGAATGGAATTTCGATGTCTGTAGAAAAAGTTATGGCCAATTGAGTGACCAAAGGTCAGAAACGGACAACAACAGAGTTGCCCTGTTTTGGTTGTAACTTTGGAGATTTTAAAACCAATTCAAACGGTCATGAAATATTACGAATAATATACCGTTGGAAAGGTATGGGTGTCTAGTTTGTACAGAAATTTTCAAAACTCATTTTGAAGCTTTGTATAAAAAGTTATGGTCATAAGACCATGCAAAGGTCAGTTTTGAAAAACATTTAAAACATTGAAATCTAATCTTTTGAAACTAGACACTTTACTCCAAACAATCAAATCAAAACTACCACTTATCCAAGAGAAGAATGAGACCTTCTCAAGTGGTCAACCATCGCGCTAAGACATGCACACCATCGTGCAAGCGCGGACGTTTCCGATCACACAAACGGAAACGAATTACACCACACTTAAGACTAATAATGAAGTGCAAGTGTGGGAAGTGAATGCATCCTAATGCCTAAACATGTCATGGCATTTCAATGAACAAGATGCAATCAAAATAAAACATGCAAGAAGAGATGTTCAAGAACATGCATGCACACATATAAAACACACAACATACAAGAATAAAATTTATTCATGAGTTGTGTGTGTGTGAAACTAATCTCTTCAAAGCAAATTAAGCACATAGAAGTTTACCTTTGGTGCTTATCAACCTTGAGGACATGAGAGGGTCTTGAGCTTGAATATCAATCACTTAAGCTACCCTTACATGCAATCCCCAATACGTGGTTTGTCCACGAAATAAGCCAATCAAGATATGGGAATCCTTACAATCTCCCCCTTTGGCTATTTCGTGACAAAACCACCACTCACATTGATTCCTCACAACAAAATAGAAACTATGGGTCTACTATGATTTTCTACTTTACAAAGAGATAATAAAAATAATCTTGAAGTCTTCAATCTCAAGTAGATCAATCAATCCCTGAAAGCAAGGTTTCTATACTATCCAATACAAGTAAAAAGTGAGATGAATCAAGCGAGAGCATAAACAAGCATTTGCATTCTAAGAAATTTAAGTACAACAAACAACATCATGCAATGTTTGATGAATGCAATGCTCCCCCTCAAAGGGTTACTCCCCCTCAATGTGTTGTCTCCCCAACATGCACAATTGCCACCACAATTTGCAACACCCCTTACCACCAATCTACTCCCCCTTTTTGTCATGATATAGGCAAAGGAGTAGTCCCCAACCGGGTCATTTAGCAAAGAGAGATGATAGCATTCAAGTCATTTGCATAATCATTAAATGCACTTTATGCAACTCTATCAAATGGAGAGAAACAAGGAGATTTATTTTGATAAAATGTGTGAATCAAAAATGCTTTGCATACAAGACATGTAGCATTCAAGTCCAAAATACAATGGTATTTGGCAAAGCAAATGACAAAGGTTTCTAATAAGAATTCAAACCAATTTCACCAATGTCATAAGAGAAGCAAGGATATAGAGTTTTCATTGATTTTAATTTATGAGCAACTATATCCATCTTTATAAGTCAAACATGTCATGAGCAACTTTGCACCCTATTTGATTTTTCCGGGAATAAAACCCGTATGATAGTAGACATGTTCAACCAATAAAGAAAGAGAGACAATTGGAATGTAAATTCCTTTGAACGGATACAAGATCCTTTATTCATTTTGAGTCTCATTAGCTTTCACACAAGTTTTGCATTTTTAAGAATATGCAATCATCAATTCATGCTTTTCATGTGAGCATGTTATATGAATTTCATGCTTTTTCATTTGACATTAGCATGTTATAAAAGAATCATCATGTCATGGAGATAACTATAGGTCATTCAAATTTTACTTTCTATGTAAATCTCCTAGTCCAAAAATGCATGTTTGAACATAAATATGACATGGATTATAAACAAGCAAGGTTCACACTTATTGAATAGAAAACATATATACATATGTGCAACCAAGCTTACTCAAGCAATCAACAAAGAAGCATAAGATTTTTCAAATGTTTGCATGCAACAAGTATGCAATTAGCTCTCTTTGCTTGAGTTCCCCATATGGGGTCATCATCATCCTTCATCAATGAAGGTCATGAGGTCCTATGGACCTCCCAAGTCCATTTGACTTGGATGAACCTATTTGAGACTTGTTAGTCTCGTAGCAAGCGGGTTCATTTTTCCTTATCCACATAGATATGACTTTTTTCTTCTTAGTGGACAATGGTTCAAGAGTTCTAGAAATAATAGGATCATAAATATGAATGTTTTCCTTCCTATTAGCATGCATTCTAGCTCTTGTCATTCTCTTTTCAATCATGCTTTTGATTCTACATAATTTAATGAAATGAAAGCAATTTGGTCTAATGTGACCATGAATACCACAAAAGTGACATGTAGGGATAAATTTAGAATTCATACCATGTCCTTGTGCATGCATAGGAGCCTTCCCATGACTTTGTGGTTGAGCGGTTCTTGCTTGCTTCCTTGATCCATTTTGCATGATTGGCCTCTTCCCTTGATGAATATGAGCTTTAGGGAAGTTTGGTTGAGGAACTTTTTGAGCTTGAGGTTGTCTCTTTGGAGCTACCTTGACTTGTGCACTTTTTGAACATTGTCCTAGATCAATTTTCTTCCTAGGAGTGTGCACCGGCGAGGCTTCTATCTTGCCCAAACTCTTGACAAAGACGGTCTTGGTTGGAGTAGTGATCTCCTTGCTTTCTTCATACCCAATACCTCTCTTGTCACAAGGGTTCTTTCCACCACCAAGAATGTGGTCAAGTTTCTTGGTGCTTGTAGTCATCCTAGTCAATGACTTTATAGCTTCATCAAGCTCTCTTTTCAACCCTTCTTCATTCCTCTTAGACATAGCTAGCTCATCCCTTAGCTTGTCTTCAATCTTCTTGGATGCTTCCACTTGATTACTTAAGTGGTCATTGTGTGTTGAAAGTTCTAGATTTTCATCCTCTAAAATCTTCAATTTTCTATTGTTCTTCTTCAATAAACTTTCACACTTGACTATAAAGTCATTTACATCCATTTTCTCTACACTTCCATTTGTAGAGTTAGATGGAGGAGTCATCTTCACTTAAGTTATCTCCTCCACTCTCTTTCTCACTAATGGAGTCATTTCCCCCATTAAGACCTTCACCATGGTCTCTTGAGTCAATGAGAGCCATATCCCAATGAGTAGCTACATTTATCTTCTCTAGAGCTACTTCTTCATTTTTTTCTTCTATGGGATCACTAGTCAAGTCATTCTTACCAACAACCTTGTCATCTACACAAGTGGCCCCAAATGCCGTGTAGTTGATGGTAAGCTCATCATCACTTGATGACTTGTCTCCATTTCTGGAGTCATCACTTTCACTCCAAGTGGTGGTCATTACTTTTGCCATCTTGTTCTTCAAGTTCCCACAATCCGGTGAGATATGACCTATACCACCACACTCATAGCATTGGACCCCTTTCTTCTCAGTATGCTCTTTCCTAGGCTCAAAATTCTTGAAGGGAGCTTTTTTCTTCAAGTCTTGGCCCTTGGATCCAACGCCCTTATTCTCGAACTTGACAAACTTCTTGAATCTTCTAAGTAGCAAAGCCATGTCTTGGTCCGAGTCACCTTTTTCCTCCTTCACAACCTTGGAAGCATTCAAAGCAATTCCTTTTTGCTTTTTAGGAGGTGAAATACTAGGAGCCTTCCTAGATTCATAGGCGAGGAGTCTTCCAATCACCTCGCTCGGCTTCATATCCTTATATGTGCTATTCTCCTCTAAAGCTGTCACTTTTGATTCGAACCTAGCGGGGAGAGACCTCATAATTTTCTGCTTAACTCTCCTATCCGAATAAGGATCACCGAGTTGATGGCTTTGATTGACAATATCCATCAACTTGACTTCAAAGTCATTGAAGCACTCGTCCTCCTCCATTTTAAGCAACTCAAATTGCGTTTGAAGGACTTGTAGCTTGGAATCCTTAACCACATCGGTTCCCTCATGTGCAACCTCTAGGATATCCCATGCCTCCTTGGCTATCCTAGTGTTCTGAATCAGTTTGTACTGATTTTCATCCACTGCACATAGAAGAGCATGCCATGCCTTCCTATTCCATTTTGAAGTCTCAAACTCTTCAGGTGACCACTGGGCCTTTGGCTTGAGTACTTGTTCTCCACCACTCGTGGAAGTCATCATAGGAGGTGCATACCCATCTTCAATCGCCATCCATGCCCTATCATGGATTTGGCACACATACGCCTCCATCTTGCCTTTCCATGAGGCATAATTCACACCGGTGAGGAGAGGAGGCCGTGTGCTTGAAGCACCCTCATGGTTGCCACCGAATCCACTCATAGTGTATAATGAATGAATTCAAATGAATGCAAAATGTATGAATGAGCACAAATCACACAAATGCAAAACACACCAAAAAAATGAGCAAAGGATCACCTAAGTATATCTAGGAACCCGCTCTGATACCAATTGTAAATAACTAAATACTCGAAGCGTGTTATCAATATATTAATCTAGAGGGGGGGTGAATAGATTTTAACTATTATTACCCAATTTTCGCATACAAGTCAATATTACGAAAATGACCCTACTAGTCAAAAATACAAGCAAGTGTAATATAGTGCGGAATTAAAAATGACACTTGATGTATATGTGGAAACCCAACCACTGGGAAAAACCACGGGCTGTATAGTGCGCCACACTCGGAACTCGAAATCACTAATTGAAATGAAGTTTACAACCTATGTAGACCTCGTCTAACAATCCGGTCTGTAACCCCTCACTTCTACCCAGCAGGCCTTTATTAGCAACCCTATTCCAATTTGCTTGAGGCCTAAGCACTCTTAGCCTCAAGTCTTAATTCTCTAAGAAGAGATTATGCAACCTATGTGAATATGTATGAATATTCAAATAACAAACAAGGCTAGGGAACCTTAGATGCTTATCTAGGATGATGAGATAATCAATTAAAATCAATCCTAGATATCAAGTGCTAAATGACATGTCATAATAGCTTAGATAAACATAGATTATAAAAACCTAGATATCTATCACAATACAACACTCAATCAATTCATCACAATTAATTCTCTAATCTTGTATTTATCATATGATCAAAACATACAAGTAAAATAAAGAGAATAGCTTGATAATAAAAATAATCAAAAAGATGAACTTAATCAAAATCTTACCAAGCAAGTTGTGATGATGCAAATCCAATCATGGATGCATTCTATATAGTAATAGAAGATGTAATATGAAATATGATGCAAAAGGGATTTGATTTGAGTGGTTAAAGGAGAGTTCTTGATTTGATTTTCTCTCAAATCTCTCTTTCTCTCTCAAGAATATGGAGCCTCTCTCTTTAGGGTTTGATTTTGTGGCACACCCCTTAAAATGATGAGAAAGATATGTATTTATAATGCCCAAGTGAAACTATGTCGTTTTGGAAGAAATGGAAAAAATATGGGCATTTTCGCGGTACTCGCGTCAGTGCAGCGACTCAAGATTCGAGAGCTTCGAAACATAATCAAACGACATCGAAACCTTTCGTATGATATATCGTTGGAAAGGTATGGAAGTCTACTTTCTACTCGTTTTTATAGAATGGAATTTCGATGTCTGTAGAAAAAGTTATGGCCAATTGAGTGACCAAAGGTCAGAAACGGACAACAACAGAGTTGCCCTGTTTTGGTTGTAACTTTGGAGATTTTAAAACCAATTCAAACGGTCATGAAATATTACGAATAATATACCGTTGGAAAGGTATGGGTGTCTAGTTTGTACAGAAATTTTCAAAACTCATTTTGAAGCTTTGTATAAAAAGTTATGGTCATAAGACCATGCAAAGGTCAGTTTTGAAAAACATTTAAAACATTGAAATCTAATCTTTTGAAACTAGACACTTTACTCCAAACAATCAAATCAAAACTACCACTTATCCAAGAGAAGAATGAGACCTTCTCAAGTGGTCAACCATCGCGCTAAGACATGCACACCATCGTGCAAGCGCGGACGTTTCCGATCACACAAACGGAAACGAATTACACCACACTTAAGACTAATAATGAAGTGCAAGTGTGGGAAGTGAATGCATCCTAATGCCTAAACATGTCATGGCATTTCAATGAACAAGATGCAATCAAAATAAAACATGCAAGAAGAGATGTTCAAGAACATGCATGCACACATATAAAACACACAACATACAAGAATAAAATTTATTCATGAGTTGTGTGTGTGTGAAACTAATCTCTTCAAAGCAAATTAAGCACATAGAAGTTTACCTTTGGTGCTTATCAACCTTGAGGACATGAGAGGGTCTTGAGCTTGAATATCAATCACTTAAGCTACCCTTACATGCAATCCCCAATACGTGGTTTGTCCACGAAATAAGCCAATCAAGATATGGGAATCCTTACAATCTCCCCCTTTGGCTATTTCGTGACAAAACCACCACTCACATTGATTCCTCACAACAAAATAGAAACTATGGGTCTACTATGATTTTCTACTTTACAAAGAGATAATAAAAATAATCTTGAAGTCTTCAATCTCAAGTAGATCAATCAATCCCTGAAAGCAAGGTTTCTATACTATCCAATACAAGTAAAAAGTGAGATGAATCAAGCGAGAGCATAAACAAGCATTTGCATTCTAAGAAATTTAAGTACAACAAACAACATCATGCAATGTTTGATGAATGCAATGCTCCCCCTCAAAGGGTTACTCCCCCTCAATGTGTTGTCTCCCCAACATGCACAATTGCCACCACAATTTGCAACACCCCTTACCACCAATCTACTCCCCCTTTTTGTCATGATATAGGCAAAGGAGTAGTCCCCAACCGGGTCATTTAGCAAAGAGAGATGATAGCATTCAAGTCATTTGCATAATCATTAAATGCACTTTATGCAACTCTATCAAATGGAGAGAAACAAGGAGATTTATTTTGATAAAATGTGTGAATCAAAAATGCTTTGCATACAAGACATGTAGCATTCAAGTCCAAAATACAATGGTATTTGGCAAAGCAAATGACAAAGGTTTCTAATAAGAATTCAAACCAATTTCACCAATGTCATAAGAGAAGCAAGGATATAGAGTTTTCATTGATTTTAATTTATGAGCAACTATATCCATCTTTATAAGTCAAACATGTCATGAGCAACTTTGCACCCTATTTGATTTTTCCGGGAATAAAACCCGTATGATAGTAGACATGTTCAACCAATAAAGAAAGAGAGACAATTGGAATGTAAATTCCTTTGAACGGATACAAGATCCTTTATTCATTTTGAGTCTCATTAGCTTTCACACAAGTTTTGCATTTTTAAGAATATGCAATCATCAATTCATGCTTTTCATGTGAGCATGTTATATGAATTTCATGCTTTTTCATTTGACATTAGCATGTTATAAAAGAATCATCATGTCATGGAGATAACTATAGGTCATTCAAATTTTACTTTCTATGTAAATCTCCTAGTCCAAAAATGCATGTTTGAACATAAATATGACATGGATTATAAACAAGCAAGGTTCACACTTATTGAATAGAAAACATATATACATATGTGCAACCAAGCTTACTCAAGCAATCAACAAAGAAGCATAAGATTTTTCAAATGTTTGCATGCAACAAGTATGCAATTAGCTCTCTTTGCTTGAGTTCCCCATATGGGGTCATCATCATCCTTCATCAATGAAGGTCATGAGGTCCTATGGACCTCCCAAGTCCATTTGACTTGGATGAACCTATTTGAGACTTGTTAGTCTCGTAGCAAGCGGGTTCATTTTTCCTTATCCACATAGATATGACTTTTTTCTTCTTAGTGGACAATGGTTCAAGAGTTCTAGAAATAATAGGATCATAAATATGAATGTTTTCCTTCCTATTAGCATGCATTCTAGCTCTTGTCATTCTCTTTTCAATCATGCTTTTGATTCTACATAATTTAATGAAATGAAAGCAATTTGGTCTAATGTGACCATGAATACCACAAAAGTGACATGTAGGGATAAATTTAGAATTCATACCATGTCCTTGTGCATGCATAGGAGCCTTCCCATGACTTTGTGGTTGAGCGGTTCTTGCTTGCTTCCTTGATCCATTTTGCATGATTGGCCTCTTCCCTTGATGAATATGAGCTTTAGGGAAGTTTGGTTGAGGAACTTTTTGAGCTTGAGGTTGTCTCTTTGGAGCTACCTTGACTTGTGCACTTTTTGAACATTGTCCTAGATCAATTTTCTTCCTAGGAGTGTGCACCGGCGAGGCTTCTATCTTGCCCAAACTCTTGACAAAGACGGTCTTGGTTGGAGTAGTGATCTCCTTGCTTTCTTCATACCCAATACCTCTCTTGTCACAAGGGTTCTTTCCACCACCAAGAATGTGGTCAAGTTTCTTGGTGCTTGTAGTCATCCTAGTCAATGACTTTATAGCTTCATCAAGCTCTCTTTTCAACCCTTCTTCATTCCTCTTAGACATAGCTAGCTCATCCCTTAGCTTGTCTTCAATCTTCTTGGATGCTTCCACTTGATTACTTAAGTGGTCATTGTGTGTTGAAAGTTCTAGATTTTCATCCTCTAAAATCTTCAATTTTCTATTGTTCTTCTTCAATAAACTTTCACACTTGACTATAAAGTCATTTACATCCATTTTCTCTACACTTCCATTTGTAGAGTTAGATGGAGGAGTCATCTTCACTTAAGTTATCTCCTCCACTCTCTTTCTCACTAATGGAGTCATTTCCCCCATTAAGACCTTCACCATGGTCTCTTGAGTCAATGAGAGCCATATCCCAATGAGTAGCTACATTTATCTTCTCTAGAGCTACTTCTTCATTTTTTTCTTCTATGGGATCACTAGTCAAGTCATTCTTACCAACAACCTTGTCATCTACACAAGTGGCCCCAAATGCCGTGTAGTTGATGGTAAGCTCATCATCACTTGATGACTTGTCTCCATTTCTGGAGTCATCACTTTCACTCCAAGTGGTGGTCATTACTTTTGCCATCTTGTTCTTCAAGTTCCCACAATCCGGTGAGATATGACCTATACCACCACACTCATAGCATTGGACCCCTTTCTTCTCAGTATGCTCTTTCCTAGGCTCAAAATTCTTGAAGGGAGCTTTTTTCTTCAAGTCTTGGCCCTTGGATCCAACGCCCTTATTCTCGAACTTGACAAACTTCTTGAATCTTCTAAGTAGCAAAGCCATGTCTTGGTCCGAGTCACCTTTTTCCTCCTTCACAACCTTGGAAGCATTCAAAGCAATTCCTTTTTGCTTTTTAGGAGGTGAAATACTAGGAGCCTTCCTAGATTCATAGGCGAGGAGTCTTCCAATCACCTCGCTCGGCTTCATATCCTTATATGTGCTATTCTCCTCTAAAGCTGTCACTTTTGATTCGAACCTAGCGGGGAGAGACCTCATAATTTTCTGCTTAACTCTCCTATCCGAATAAGGATCACCGAGTTGATGGCTTTGATTGACAATATCCATCAACTTGACTTCAAAGTCATTGAAGCACTCGTCCTCCTCCATTTTAAGCAACTCAAATTGCGTTTGAAGGACTTGTAGCTTGGAATCCTTAACCACATCGGTTCCCTCATGTGCAACCTCTAGGATATCCCATGCCTCCTTGGCTATCCTAGTGTTCTGAATCAGTTTGTACTGATTTTCATCCACTGCACATAGAAGAGCATGCCATGCCTTCCTATTCCATTTTGAAGTCTCAAACTCTTCAGGTGACCACTGGGCCTTTGGCTTGAGTACTTGTTCTCCACCACTCGTGGAAGTCATCATAGGAGGTGCATACCCATCTTCAATCGCCATCCATGCCCTATCATGGATTTGGCACACATACGCCTCCATCTTGCCTTTCCATGAGGCATAATTCACACCGGTGAGGAGAGGAGGCCGTGTGCTTGAAGCACCCTCATGGTTGCCACCGAATCCACTCATAGTGTATAATGAATGAATTCAAATGAATGCAAAATGTATGAATGAGCACAAATCACACAAATGCAAAACACACCAAAAAAATGAGCAAAGGATCACCTAAGTATATCTAGGAACCCGCTCTGATACCAATTGTAAATAACTAAATACTCGAAGCGTGTTATCAATATATTAATCTAGAGGGGGGGTGAATAGATTTTAACTATTATTACCCAATTTTCGCATACAAGTCAATATTACGAAAATGACCCTACTAGTCAAAAATACAAGCAAGTGTAATATAGTGCGGAATTAAAAATGACACTTGATGTATATGTGGAAACCCAACCACTGGGAAAAACCACGGGCTGTATAGTGCGCCACACTCGGAACTCGAAATCACTAATTGAAATGAAGTTTACAACCTATGTAGACCTCGTCTAACAATCCGGTCTGTAACCCCTCACTTCTACCCAGCAGGCCTTTATTAGCAACCCTATTCCAATTTGCTTGAGGCCTAAGCACTCTTAGCCTCAAGTCTTAATTCTCTAAGAAGAGATTATGCAACCTATGTGAATATGTATGAATATTCAAATAACAAACAAGGCTAGGGAACCTTAGATGCTTATCTAGGATGATGAGATAATCAATTAAAATCAATCCTAGATATCAAGTGCTAAATGACATGTCATAATAGCTTAGATAAACATAGATTATAAAAACCTAGATATCTATCACAATACAACACTCAATCAATTCATCACAATTAATTCTCTAATCTTGTATTTATCATATGATCAAAACATACAAGTAAAATAAAGAGAATAGCTTGATAATAAAAATAATCAAAAAGATGAACTTAATCAAAATCTTACCAAGCAAGTTGTGATGATGCAAATCCAATCATGGATGCATTCTATATAGTAATAGAAGATGTAATATGAAATATGATGCAAAAGGGATTTGATTTGAGTGGTTAAAGGAGAGTTCTTGATTTGATTTTCTCTCAAATCTCTCTTTCTCTCTCAAGAATATGGAGCCTCTCTCTTTAGGGTTTGATTTTGTGGCACACCCCTTAAAATGATGAGAAAGATATGTATTTATAATGCCCAAGTGAAACTATGTCGTTTTGGAAGAAATGGAAAAAATATGGGCATTTTCGCGGTACTCGCGTCAGTGCAGCGACTCAAGATTCGAGAGCTTCGAAACATAATCAAACGACATCGAAACCTTTCGTATGATATATCGTTGGAAAGGTATGGAAGTCTACTTTCTACTCGTTTTTATAGAATGGAATTTCGATGTCTGTAGAAAAAGTTATGGCCAATTGAGTGACCAAAGGTCAGAAACGGACAACAACAGAGTTGCCCTGTTTTGGTTGTAACTTTGGAGATTTTAAAACCAATTCAAACGGTCATGAAATATTACGAATAATATACCGTTGGAAAGGTATGGGTGTCTAGTTTGTACAGAAATTTTCAAAACTCATTTTGAAGCTTTGTATAAAAAGTTATGGTCATAAGACCATGCAAAGGTCAGTTTTGAAAAACATTTAAAACATTGAAATCTAATCTTTTGAAACTAGACACTTTACTCCAAACAATCAAATCAAAACTACCACTTATCCAAGAGAAGAATGAGACCTTCTCAAGTGGTCAACCATCGCGCTAAGACATGCACACCATCGTGCAAGCGCGGACGTTTCCGATCACACAAACGGAAACGAATTACACCACACTTAAGACTAATAATGAAGTGCAAGTGTGGGAAGTGAATGCATCCTAATGCCTAAACATGTCATGGCATTTCAATGAACAAGATGCAATCAAAATAAAACATGCAAGAAGAGATGTTCAAGAACATGCATGCACACATATAAAACACACAACATACAAGAATAAAATTTATTCATGAGTTGTGTGTGTGTGAAACTAATCTCTTCAAAGCAAATTAAGCACATAGAAGTTTACCTTTGGTGCTTATCAACCTTGAGGACATGAGAGGGTCTTGAGCTTGAATATCAATCACTTAAGCTACCCTTACATGCAATCCCCAATACGTGGTTTGTCCACGAAATAAGCCAATCAAGATATGGGAATCCTTACAGTTCACAACTTAAGTTAAAGGTTGGGCACCTTTATCTTGTTAAAGTTGTAGAATTCTTTTGCTAGCATTTGAGTGGGATCAAATGAGATATGATGAGTCTAAAATCATCGGAGTGTCTTCGACCAAAAGGATCTAGTGCACTGGGTGCATTGAACTGGATCACAATGAAATACTTTATCTATAACCGTCAGTAGATAAAAGTCTTTTCATTATCAGGACAATCAGAGAGTCTATCTTAATCCTGAGATAAATGATGGACTTATGGTTGCAAGTGATATCATTTGAGTTATCAATGAGTACAATTATATCGCATAGTCTATCCTCGATAGTTTGGTGATATTCATTTGTTAATCGATAGAGGACTTCATTTATAGATATGGACATTGTGGCTCTATTTATTTAAATGAGAGTATAATATCATCATATGGATGTTTTGAGGTAATTGGATATTAAATCTCAACGTTGAGTTTTCGATAGTGTCTATTAAAAACATGGCTTCTGGACAAGTCAAAATATCCAAGTTCAAAACGTGGTCATATGAGTAAATATGGTAACTTGGAGAGTTATAGGCGGTCTATGAACTCTTGGCGATTACTGATATTAATCACGAGGATACACTATCTCCAATATGATTGTCTAGGGTATGAATGAGGAGCATCTTCCTTTTCTATCTTTATTTAAGAGTTCAGTTTTAGCTCTTTAGTGGAATGAGTTAAAATTAATGGATCGGACCTAAGTGAATCATTTGTTGATTGTGATTAGGTTATGTCTATTGAAGCTTAAATTTAGATGGCCCGCCAAGATCCCTAATCCACACGGACTTGCATGGATCACTTGATATATTCTACCGGACCAATTTAAGGGTCCATCTAGAATTGCATTTAATATATTAAGAATATAATTTGCACATTATTTTAGTAATGGGCTGCTCAATTATATTAATATATTAATGAAAGACATGTGGGCTTGTTTCTTTTAGTAAGAATGGTTCTGGTTCACATGTGGGCTTTTTATTTAAAGTCCAATGGATTAAATGAAATAAGAAAATAATATTTTGGCCCATTTACTCTAAGTGGGGCGGCAAGGGTTAGTTTAACCTAATATATTATTTTGTTTCATTGTTTTAATTAAATAAGAATTAATTAATTTATTAATTAATTGTTTAATTAAAGAAACAAATCTTTTCTAATCAGGAAATATATTTCCTAAAAGTAAAAGTAAAAGACTTGTTTGATAAGGAAATAAATAATTAGTTTTATTTATTTAATCAAATAAGAAGTCTTTTTATTTAGTCAAAATAAAAGAATAAAAGATCTATGAGTTGGATTAGGGTTTGATGTCTTAAAAACTAGATGGAAATTAGGGTGCAACATAAGCCTATGGTGGGCATGTGATTTCGGCAACCCTAGTTATTTCTAGGTTAGGATTTCGGCAACCCTAATAATAAAAGAAAAGAAGAAGCAAACTTAGGCCACCTATATATTGACAAGTATAGAATTCGGCCACCACATGTGTTCATGATACAAATTTCTTCTTCTTCTCAATTCATAGAAAGCTTTTTATTCTACTAAAACAAAAAGGAGTGTTAGATTATTTTTGATAGTATACTATTTGCTTATTCATCAATAAGCTTGTGTATACGATATCGATCTAGGTTCACGCGAGTTTTGATCATTAGATTGAGAACTCAAAAGTGACCGGAATAATCTTAGTCATTCTTTTGATTGTTTTTGTGACTAACAAAGAAAAGAAAAGTTTGTTTTGTCCATTCACAGGTTTGCAATTCAAAGAAAAGGGAGACCACGCTCCTAGGTGATCCACGTTCGTGCTAGGATTGAAGATCTTGCGGATTACCATCGACGTAAGTCAATCGGATCACGCGACAAAAGGTATTCTACTTTTTGTTATTGTATATGTATGTTTAATTAATTAAAGGGTTTAAGGTTCATAAAGGAAAAAATTTTAAAAGTCACTAAATCTAATTTTTTAGTATCGCTTCCACTGCGTGTACTTCTTTGGTATTTTTCCCTACAATTGGTATCAGAGCCTAGGTTGAACCCTTTTAATTAATTAACGTATATATACATGGATCGATTTATTTTTATTGTGATTATACATGTTTAGAAAGAGATGGCACTCTAGGTATTCGCATATATAATTACATGTGATGTATGGATTTATATATGTTTTATGTGGATTGTTATTGCTCGATTTTGATCCTAGATTTTCAATGTATTTTTGTTATGGAATTGTAACAAGAAGGGTGGTCTATCATCGCCATAATTCCTTCTTGGTAGTTGCTAGGTTTTATATATATTTTTATTTTATAAGTGCAGTATTTTTTAATACTATTGCAGTTTTTTTATTTTAATTTTTAATGTGCAGTTTTTTATTTTGTAAAATTACTGCAGTGAATAAAAAAAAAAAAAAAATTAATACTTCAGTATTTTATTATTTATACTGCCGTAATATATTTAGGTCTTGAAGATTCGAAGACACGATGAAAAACGAAGCAACCGGAACCGAGAACGAGCACCGTGCGCACCCTAGGAGTGGATTGGGCTGCGCATGGCAAGCCCAAGCTTGGTGGGCTGCGCACGGCAGCCCTGGAGTCTTCATGGGCTGCGCACGGCAGCCCCTTAGTGGGGTTGTGAGTTGTGCACGCCCGTGGGTTGGGCCGAAGGATGAGCGTATGGTTGATGGGCCACTTGAAGAACTTGTATTCCTAAACAATTGTAATTTTACTTGTTTTTCTAGGATGGGCCAAAATTGTTGCTATTTAATTTATGCTTAAATATTACAATATTTGTTATTGTATGATAACATGACATATAGAATAGGAGTGCCACGCATATATCTCTTTTTGTATGAACATGCATTGAATGATTTAGGTATCTAAATTGGCATCTAGATAACTCGGTAAATCATTCTACGGGATTTAATCACACGCCTTAAATAATTGAGTGGGAGAAGGTGTTTTTGTAACACCTATGGCCTCCAAGGTTAGTTGAGCTTTATTATTTATTGGTAATCCCCCCAAGGGGCGTCCATGAATGGAATTTAGCAACATACTTCCTTACAAGGATAGACTAGACAATGGACTCAAACGAGATCTACTCCCCAAGGAGGGATTTTCGTGAGAGAAAATTGAGGGTCGATATCTTGGTAACACACTCAATGTAATTTTATTGATATCCTCCCAAGAGCTCTTGTCAATAAAATTGCAAGGCTAAAATTGAAAACGCTGGTTGTTATGTTAACAATTAGGTGGGACCTAGTCTAACTAGTAAATGGTGCGAACTCCCAAAGGAGGCGTAACATTTATGGGTGTTAGATCACCGTTGAATTTTATGATTGAGTTATTTATTTAATTCAAGATAAATTTTTAAAAGTGCTTTATCATGATTATTTACTTATATATGTTTTGTTTTATTCAGAAATCATGACCCCATCACTTATGAACATCCTGAAAGATAACACTTTAACTGGAGATAACTATGTCACATGGAAAAGGAAAATTGGGTTGTTGCTGCAAAGTGAAAAACATAAGTTTGTTCTAACTACTCCTAAACCACCTGCTCCTAATAATGAATCTAGCATAGTGTATAGAGATGAGTATGAGCAGTGGAAAACTTCAGATGATATGGCAAAATGTTACATTATAGCCACTATCTCCGACGTGTTGCAACAGTAGCATGAAGGAATGGAGTCCGCTGCTGATATAATGATGTCTCTAGAGGAGATGTTTGCTATGAAGTCCAGGACGAATAAGAGAGAGGCAGTGACTGCTTTTATGAATCTTAGGATGAAACCTGGACAGGCTGTGAAAGATCACATGATGAAAGTCATAGCACATCTCAACATTGCTGAACTGCATGGCGCTGAGATAGATGGTGAGACAAAGATTGATATGGTTGTCAATTCATTGTCAGATTCCTTTGATCAGTTCAAATTGGACTACACTTTGAACAAAAAGGAATACACCTTACAAGGCCTAATGCAAGATGTTCAGAGTGCTGAAAAGATCCTTGTGAAAGGCAAAGGTCAAGAGATTCATATGGTTGGTAAAGTTGCTACTGTTAAGGCCCGTCAAAAGGTCAAGAAACAACAGAAGAAAAAGCAACTTGGGCCTATCAAGAAGGAGACCAAGAAAGTAACCAAGATCAAAGGGAAATGCTTCCTTTGTAGTGAAAAGGGACATTGGAAGAGAAATTGCCCAAAGTCCCAGAATAAGAAGGAAGAAGGTAATGTGAATTATCTTGAAACATGTTTTTTGGCTGATTCTACAGATTCTTGGATCATAGACTCAGGAGCCATTAATCATGTTTGTTATTCCTTGCAGGGGTTCCAAGAAAGGAGAAAGCTGAGTAAGAATGAAATCAATTTGCGCTTGGGCAACGGAACGTTAGTGTCTGCAAGTGCAGTGGGAGATATTAGAGTTTATTTGGATTCTAGAAGGCATTTAGATTTAATAGACGTTTATTATGTACCTCAATTCAAGAGGAATTTAATTTCAGTTTCTTGTTTGAATAAATTTGGATATTCGGTTACTTTTAATAAAGTTTTTATTATTAGTAAGAATGACAAAATTATTTGCCAAGGTACATTGGAAAACGGTCTATACTTTTTGCATAGAAATATCTCTCACTCGTTAGACACAGAAATAACGGAACCTAATCATAAAAGAGTAAAATTATCAACAGATGAAACCTACCTTTGGCATTTACGCTTAGGTCATATTAACCTTAATAGGATTAAAAGATTGGTATGTGACGGACCTTTGAGTGACTTAAAGGTTGATGATCTACCAACTTGTGAATCTTGTTTGGAAGGTAAAATGACCAAAAGGACGTTCTCTGCCAAAGGTGCAAGAGCCACTGAATGTTTAGGATTGATACACACTGATGTATGTGGACCTATGAGCATTCAAGCTAGAGGTGGATATGAGTACTTCATCACCTTCACGGATGATTACTCGAGATTTGGTTATGTGTATCTCATGAGACATAAGTCGGATGCTTTTGACATGTTCAAAGCATTCAAAGCTGAAGTGGAAAATCAGCTTGAGAAACACATAAAAATCTTGAGATCTGATCGTGGTGGAGAATATCTATCTGGTGAGTTTCAGCAATATCTTATTGATAATGGGATAGTTTCTCAGTTTTCTGCACCAGGTACACCTCAACAGAATGGGGTATGAATGTACACAAACGAAGTTAAATTGCTTAAAGCATACCTAGAGAGGGGGGGGGGGGGGGGGGGGGGGGGGGTGAATAGGTTTTTACACCTTTTTTCAAACCCTTGAACAAACATCCGTTTGTCCCTTAAGGTAGCCTTACACACAACACTATAATCCAAGATAGACATACATAGACAATATGATGACACAATCATAATTGAAATGTCTAAGTATATCAACAAGTCATGTGAGGTAAAATATCAAATAATCATAACAACAAAATAAACTTGTATTTCATAAGATGTTCAATGTGTTACAAGAGTGAGCAAAATGTCACTAAACAAATATTACAATATACAAAAGAATCAAAGATACAAATTGATCTATAGAATGAATACACTAATCACACTATACAAAGACTTGATTCAAAATACATTACAAGTCAATATTATGAATCAAGACAATAAAATATACAATTAAAATATAAGAGAAGAGATAGAAAGAATTAACACAAGGGATTTTTTAACGTGGTAAAACCTCCAAGGAGGAAACATCCACGGGTTGAATTACAACCATTGGGTACTATATTATTGGAAAGTAAACATAGAACATTCACAAAGTGACCAATCTTTAGCTCACCCAACCTAGTGAAGTCTAAGCCTACCCAACCCTATTGGAAAGTATGAAATCCCTCAATGATGCGGAACCACCATATATTGGACAACACACTCAACCAACATCGATGGTAGATTAGAAATTCCTCAAGAGTGCATACACATCCCGTGTACCCCGCTCTATCGGAGTCTATGTCTAACCATACGCCTAGGCCTACCAATATGTTAGCCAACTCCCTATCCAAGGCACTCTTGCCTCTAGGGAGCCTCCCATGCATGACTATCCAAGTCCTCCCGACTCTAGCCATGACTTCTTGCTTACCTATCCGAGTCATCCCGACTCTAGGCAAGACTTCTTGCTTGGCTATCCGAGTCATCCCGACTCTAACCAAGACTTCATGCCTTTTACAAGGACTTCCTAGTGTGATCATGTGAATGCAAATGATGTAAACATTCATTTCAACATAGAACATGTGATCAATACATTCTATGGCACAAATAGACCTAAACATGTGAAAACACAATTAATCAAGTCTAGATGCAAAAATACATGAATAGAAACCTAAGCATGTGAAACACCTAACACATATACTCAAAGTCTCATTCACACATATAACACTTGAATCACAAAATGTTCATTAAGTCCTAATTCAAGATGCTATCAATATACAATCAAAGTCTAGATATATGAGATTAAAATCAATCAATATACTAGACAAAAATATAGAGTAAGGTTTTGAGATTTACATCAATCAAAACCTATATTCTCTAAATCACAAACAAATACACAAATCCTTGATTTCTTCAATCAAAGGACCAAATCAAATCTTAAAGTCATTTTAACACAAAATTAATTCAATTAAGTATCAAACAACCTAAGATGCCATTCTAATCACAATACAACTCACAAACAAATGTAAAACCTAGAATCATAAAATCTAGTCAACATAAGTCCACAAATTGAGTTTCAATTGGAATGATAATCAAGCTACCTTTTCAAATAGCTTTCATAAAACAATAACATATATATAGAAGAAGAAACCCCAAGCAAATGGAAGGTGAAATAACAAGAAATCCCAAAGTTGAGACTCAAACCTCAAATTCTGCAGCTGGTACGAATTTCAGTGTCCAACCACTTGAAATCATGATCAATCAGACACCAAATCACTTGGAGATGTTAGAGGACTCAAATACGAACACTCTCCAACTTGAATCACTCAAATCCGACTCCGGATGAGGAAGATATGGTGTTTTGAAGTTTGGAAAAATTGGAGAGAAGTGTATACGGGAATTCTGAAATTTTTGCTTGGAAATTCAAAAATGAGAGAGAGAGGGAAGAAATAGGAGGAGAGAGAGAGGTCTTATTGACCAATCATGTGGTGCCACGTCACCCCCAGGCCGTGGGGGGCGCGTGGGCCACACGGGAGCAGAAGGGGCTCCAGGCCGTGGGGCCCACGGCCAGCCCATGTGGCCCACGGCCTGGGCTGTCCTCTCCCGCGCACTCTCGGTTCGTCGGCCTGTATCTCGAGCGTCCGAACTCCGAATTCGAATCCGTTTTCGGATTACGAACCGTGACTCTCTCACACACAAAAACGACTATACAACTTTGAAAAACGGTTGAGAAATCATCGCGGAAATCATCGATGAAGTCAACACAACGTAAGAGAACGTAAAGTGGCATAGTCAACACGTTTGGACTCGAAACCTTATGAATGAGTAACCGAAACGACCGGAACTCAATAAGGCATTGAATAAGAACATGTTCAAGTCCTAAACACAAAATACGGAAACATATAAACACAAATACACACACATATGCTAGTTTCCGGACATAGTCCTAGAAAATGCAAAACACAAAGTTTATTAACTAAAAGTGAATGCATGAGCATATTTTGCCAAGTGTGTGAAAGTGAAATGTAAATGAAATAAAATCATGAAGGGACACACAAAAATGATATGTGTGGGTGTGTGCCTAGCCTTGTAAGAGATAAGAGGTCATGTATACCTTTGTAGACCGATAATGTCCGAAACTCTTAAAAGCCGGCAACTTGAACGAATAATGGTTGAGACGTCCTTCGTCTTCGAAATCCTTCATTTACTAACCACTAAACATTACAAGTAAAACACGTTTTGATATGGAATTAATGCCAACACTAATTATCAACCTTACAGGGTAGCAGAAAGGAGAAATAGAACTCTTTTGGATATGGTTAGGTCTATGTTGAGTTATTCAACGCTTCCTATTTCTTTTTGGGGATATGCTTTACAAACTGCTATATATATTCTAAACGATGTACCATCTAAGTCTGTTCCTAAAACACCGCATGAGTTGTGGACTGGGCGCAAGCCTAGTTTACAACACTTAAGAATATTTGGTTGTCTTGCGCATGTGTTAAAAGGAAAGACAGAAAAGATGGAGTCTCGTTCAGAAACATGTATATTTGTAGGGTATCCAAAAGAAACTAAAGGATATTATTTCTATAGTCCTTCAGACCTTAAAGTATTTGTTTCGACAAATGCTAAATTTCTGGAAAAGGACTATATGAATGATTTTGTGCCTAGAAGTAGAATTGTCCTGAATGAGATGTCAGGAGATACAATTCCACGAGAGGTTACACAACCTAACCCAATTGTAAGTTCCAATCCAACACAAGATCAACAACCTACCATTCCTCGTCGTAGTGGGAGGGTTAGAACACAACCCGAAAGATACATCGGTCTGGGAGAATCAGTGGAGAATCTCCCGGATGACGATGATCCCTATACGTACAAGGAAGCTATGGAGGATGTTGATAGTCGCCATTGGCAAAAGGCAATGCAATCCGAGATTGAATCTATGTTCGATAACAAAGTCTGGTCCCTTGTAGACTTGCCTAAAGGGATAAAACCCATTGGGTGCAAGTGGGTATACAAGAGGAAAAGAGGTATTGTAAGGTTCACTATTTGTATTGGCTTGATTCCATTGCAAAACACTCTATGATTGTATTAGTTGTTGCTTAGGACATTATTTGAAGAAAGGAAGCTCAAAGAGTGAAGAGCAACATCTCGTGCAAAAGTCGTCTTCAAGAGGTGAAAATCGTCAAAGGTAAAACTTGACTTCCACCCTCTTGCAAGGCGTTAGCGCACACACACACAATTCATACATGTGTGTCCCTGCATCGTGGTTCAAACATTTGGTATAACACATTCACACACTTCATAGCATGCTCATGCATTGATCTTGTATTGACAAACATTGTGAAATTGCATGCTTTGTAACTATCTCTTTGATATGGCATGTTTGTGTGAATATGTGTTTATTTGTTTTCGTATTTTATGTTTAGGACTTGAACATGTTCTTATTTAATGCCTTATCGAGTTCCGGTCGTTTCGGTTACTCACTCATAAGGTTTCGAGTCCAAACAAGTTGACTATGCTACTTTTCGTTCTTATTTGTTGTGTTGATTTCATCATCAGATTCCGAGATGATTTCTCAACCATTTTTCAAAGTTGAGTAGTCGTAGTCGTGCGTGAGAGAGTCACGGTTCGTAATCCGAAAACGGATTCGAAATCGGAGGTCGGATACTCAAGATATGGGGCAACGAACCGAGGGAGCGCGCGAGAGGTGAGCAAACCACGTGTGGCCACTTGGCCAGCCCGTGTGGGAGGCCGTGGGCCCCACGGGAAAGGGAGCCTTCTGCTCCCGTGGGCCCCACGCGCCCCCCACGGGGTGCTGACGTGGCACCACATGATTTGCTCGGAAATCTTCTCCTTTTCCCTCCTTTTAATCAAACCTCCTTCCCTCCAACACTTATGCAATTTTTTTTGAAGAACACTAAAATCCCGCATCAGTTTTTCAACAATTTTTGCTTACTTGTTTTGATCATATCTCTCTCATACGAACTCGAAATCATTCGATTCAAAAACCAAAATTGTTGGTCTCGAAGAGAGCTACAAATCCCAAGCATTTCCAGAGGCAGTTGACTTCGGCATTTTTCTCAGTTGGTCCATTTCCAGTCCGTGGTCAGTATTGGATTTTCAACTTCTTCTTTTTCAATTTCATTTTTGATCAACTATTGATTCTTTCCATTTGATTGATGAAATTTGTTAAGAAGTATGTTAGATCACATGCTAGGGTTATTTGATCATTTGTTAATTGAGTTTTAGCTTTGTAATGTGTTTTGAACATATTTGTGCTAAACTTGATTTATCATGAAATTGATTCTAGAAAACATATATGTGATGTGCTTCATGCTATTTTCTATGTTTTATTTCATGATCTAAGAACTAGGTTTTTTAGTGTGCTAAATTGAATATTGATACCTTTGTTCTTATTGTTTTGCATGTTTTGATTTCTAGATAACTTTTGTGATTGAGTGTTGAAATCATATTCTAGACTATCATTGAACATGTACATTTTGCTTGATTGATCATCTAGCTTAATTTGTTTGTGCTTGCATCATTTGCATCACTTTAGATCATAGCCTTGCATTAGGTTGAAGTCTCTAGCAAAGTGAGTGAAGCTTTGTGGATAGAGCAAGGGAGCCTTGATTAGAGTCGGGAGGACTCGGATAATCAAGCAAGGAAGTCTTGTCTAGGGTCGGGAGGATCCGGATAGGCAAGCAAGAAATCTTCCTAGAGACGTGAGCGTCTTGGATAGGAAGTTGCTTCCTAGAGGTGTAGGACACATCTCGGATAGGGAGTAGGCTAGGTGGTTCACTAGGCCCGAGGGTAGACTAGGAGTTGATAGCTTGAGCGGATATCATGAGTTGGTAGCTTGAGTGTGTAAGTCCTTTTCATCATAGTGAATTGCTTCGCCGGTGGTTGTGGTATCAACCCGTGGATGTTTCCTCATTGAGGTTTTACCACGTTAAAATCATTGTGTTCAACTTTGCTTTACTTTCCTTTATCTTCCATATATTACATTGATTGCACTTCTTGTAATTTGATTAACTCTTGTCTTAGTTAATCCAATTCATTTGCTAAATCTATTCAAGTGTGCATTTGTCTTGTAATTTTCCGCATTAATTTTTGATTGGAAGAATTTGGAGCCTATACCTATTCACCCCCCCTCTAGGTATATTTCACTACTACATTGAGGGAAATTTCAGATATGGATGGAAAGGTGGAAACCTTTAAAGCTAGATTGGTAGCTAAAGGGTATACACAGAAAGAAGGTATCGATTACGAGGAAACCTTCTCTCCTGTGGCCATGCTTAAATCCATTAGGATACTCTTATCCATTGCAGCATCTTTAGATCTAGAGATTTGGCAAATGGACGTCAAGACAGCTTTCCTAAATGGAAGTCTTGACGAAAGCATCTACATGATGCAACCAGAGGGATTCATTGAAAAGGGCCAAGTGGATAAGGTATGCAAGTTGCAGAAATCCATATATGGATTAAAGCAAGCATCCAGATCCTGGAACATAAGGTTTGATCAAGCTGTCAAAGGTTATGGATTTATTCAGAATCCTGACGAACCTTGTGTATACAAAAGGATTAAAGGCGACAAGTTGGTTTTCCTGATTCTTTTTGTTGATGATATACTACTCATTGGAAACGATGTAGGTGTATTAACATCAGTAAAAGAATGGTTAGCAAAACAATTTGATATGAAGGACTTAGGAGAAGCAAGTTTTATTCTAGGTATCCAAGTAATAAGGGATAGAAATAATAGAACGATTGCATTATCCCAAGCTTCATACATAGACAAGATCTTGTCTAGGTTTTCCATGCAGGATTCCAAGAAAGGTATGTTACCTTTCAGACATGGAATCAAGCTTTCTAAGGAACAAGTTCCTAAGAATGAGCATGAAGAGCAATTCATGAGTAGAGTTCCATATGCCTCGGCAGTTGGAAGTCTCATGTATGCAATGCTCTGTACTAGACCAGATATTTGTTTTGCTGTTGGCATAGTTAGCAGGTTTCAATCGAAACCTGGTCCTGATCACTGGACGGCAGTCAAGCATATTTTCAAGTATCTTAAGAGAACGAGAGATAATATGCTTGTATACTCTGGAGGGGATTTGGTTCCCGTTGGGTATACAGATTTTGATTTCCAATCAGATTCTGACTCCAGAAAATCCACATCAGGGGCTGTGTTTACTATTGGAGGAGGAGCAGTTATATGGAGGAGTATCAAGCAATCTTGTATTGCTGATTCCACCATGGAAGCTGAGTATGTTGCTGCATGCGAGGCTGCCAAAGAGGCTGTTTGGCTCCGCCAATTCTTGATCGACTTGGAAGTGGTTCCTAGTGCGAATAAGCAGATCACTATCTACTGTGACAACAGTGGAGCAGTGGCTAATTCGAAAGAACCAAGAAGTCACAAGAGAGGTAAACACATTGAAAGAAAGTATCATCTTTTAAGGGAGATTGTTCAAAGAGGTGACGTGACGATTACCAAAATCGCGTCAGCAGAAAATCTAGCGGATCCCTTCACAAAGGCTCTACCTCAAAAGAGTTTCGATGGGCATCTAGAGAACATGGGCTTGAGAGATATGACACATTTGCTATAGCGCAAGTGGGAGATTGTTAGGATTATGCTCAATAGCAAGAGTGTAATGTTGTAATTAACAATCTTTTTCATATTAATAAAGTGATTTCTGGTTTAACAAATCGTATAGCATTTATAGTTTAATATTATAATTGTCAAAGTAAATAATCATAAGGTCTAAAGACTATGGGAAAAGAAGAATTGTTCGTACATCTGGATATGTATGTGGTAGACACAATTCTTTAGTTAGTCTTGAATAATGTTCACAACTTAAGTTAAAGGTTGGGCACCTTTATCTTGTTAAAGTTGTAGAATTGTAATATTTTTGTTGAACTATATGGCATGTAATATTTTTTTGTTGAATCTTGGCTTAGAATATATTGATGGATAGTATGTATTAAGGGGGAGCATACTTGATCCATTTGAACTTATATGCTATTATTTTCTTGCCTATGATTGGATACTTGGATATTGCCATACTTGGTGTCTCTTGGATATTCTTGTGCTTTCAAGTTTTTTTTTAGGTGATATCAAGAGAAGACCAAGATGAAGTTCAAGACTTGATTTATAATTTGTGTCTATATGTGTAACTCATTGTACTCATTGTGACCAAATTTTCTTTGTAATTGTTTTAGTGTTTGTTTAGGGGTTTTGACATGGAATTTGCCAAAGGGGGAGATTGTAAGGTTGATAATTAGTGTTGGCATTAATTCCATATCAAAACGTGTTTTACTTGTAATGTTTAGTGGTTAGTAAATGAAGGATTTCGAAGACGAAGGACGTCTCAACCATTATTCGTTCAAGTTGCCGGCTTTTAAGAGTTTCGGATATTATCGGTCTACAAAGGTATACATGACCTCTTATCTCTTACAAGGCTAGGCACACACCCACACATATCATTTTTGTGTGTCCCTTCATGATTTTATTTCATTTACATTTCACTTTCACACACTTGGCAAAATATGCTCATGCATTCACATTTAGTTAATAAACTTTGTGTTTTGCATTTTCTAGGACTATGTCCGGAAACTAGCATATGTGTGTGTATTTGTGTTTGTATGTTTCCGTATTTTGTGTTTAGGACTTGAACATGTTCTTATTCAATGCCTTATTGAGTTCCGGTCGTTTCGGTTACTCATTCATAAGGTTTCGAGTCCAAACGTGTTGACTATGCCACTTTACGTTCTCTTACGTTGTGTTGACTTCATCGATGATTTCCGAGATGATTTCTCAACCGTTTTTCAAAGTTGTATAGTCGTTTTTGTGTGTGAGAGAGTCACGGTTCGTAATCCGAAAACGGATTCAAATTCGGAGTTCGGACGCTCGAGATACGGGCCGACGAACCGAGAGTGCGCGGGAGAGGACAGCCCAGGCCGTGGGCCACATGGGCTGGCCGTGGTTGAGGCCGTGGGCCCCACGGCCTGGAGCCCCTTCTGCTCCCGTGTGGGCCACGCGCCCCCCACGGCCTGGGGGTGACGTGGCACCACATGATTGGTCAAAAAGACCTCTCTCTCTCCTCCTATTTCTTCCCTCTCTCTCTCATTTTGAATTTCCAAGAAGAAAATTTCAGAATTCCCGTCTACACTTCTCTCCAATTTTTCCAAACTTCAAAACACCATATCTTCCTCATCCGGAGTCGGATTTGAGTGATTCAAGTTGGAGAGTGTTCGTATTTGAGTCCTCTAACATCTCCAAGTGATTTGGTGGCTGATTGATCGTGATTTCAAGTGGTTGGATACTGAAATTCGTACCAGCTGCAGAATTCGAGGTTTGAGTCTCAACTTTGGGATTTCTTGTTATTTCACCTTCCATTTGCTTGGGGTTTCTTCTTCTATATATATGTTATTTTTTTATGAAAGCTATTTGAAAAGGTAGCTTGATTATCATTCCAATTGAAACTCAATTTGTGGACTTATGTTGACTAGATTTTATGATTCTAGGTTTTACATTTGTTTGTGAGTTGTATTGTGATTAGAATGGCATCTTAGGTTGTTTGATACTTAATTGAATTAATTTTGTGTTAAAATGACTTTGAGATTTGATTTGGTCCTTTGATTGAAGAAATCAAGGATTTGTGTATTTGTTTGTGATTTAGAGAATATAGGTTTTGATTGATGTAAATCTCAAAACCTTGCTCTATATTTTTTGTCTAGTATATTGATTGATTTTAATCTCATATATCTAGACTTTGATTGTATATTGATAACATCTTGAATTAGGACTTAATGAACATTTTGTGATTCAAGTGTTATGTGTTTGAATGAGACTTTGAGTATATGTGTTAGGTGTTTCACATGCTTAGGTTTCTATTCATGTATTTTTGCATCTAGACTTGATTAATTGTGTTTTCACATGTTTAGGTCTATTTGTGCCATAGAATGGATTGATCACATGTTCTATGTTGAAATGAATGTTTGCATCATTTGCATTCACATGATCACACTAGGAAGTCCTTGTAAAAGGCATGAAGTCTTGGTTAGAGTCGGGATGACTCGGATAGCCAAGCAAGAAGTCTTGCCTAGAGTCGGGATGACTCGGATAGGTAAGCAAGAAGTCATGGCTAGAGTCGGGAGGACTCGGATAGTCATGCATGGGAGGCTCCCTAGAGGCAAGAGTGCCTTGGATAGGGAGTTGGCTAACATATTGGTAGGCCTAGGCGTATGGTTAGACATAGACTCCGATAGAGCGGGGTACACGGGATGTGTATGCACTCTTGAGGAATTTCTAATCTACCATCGATGTTGGTTGAGTGTGTTGTCCAATATATGGTGGTTCCGCATCATTGAGGGATTTCATACTTTCCAATAGGGTTGGGTAGGCTTAGACTTCACTAGGTTGGGTGAGCTAAAGATTGGTCACTTTGTGAATGTTCTATGTTTACTTTCCAATAATATAGTACCCAATGGTTGTAATTCAACCCGTGGATGTTTCCTCCTTGGAGGTTTTACCACGTTAAAAAAATCCCTTGTGTTAATTCTTTCTATCTCTTTTCTTATATTTTAATTGTATATTTTATTGTCTTGATTCATAATATTGACTTGTGATGTATTTTGAATCAAGTCTTTGTATAGTGTGATTAGTGTATTCATTCTATAGATCAATTTGTATCTTTGATTCTTTTGTATATTGTAATATTTGTTTAGTGACATTTTGCTCACTCTTGTAACACATTGAACATCTTATGAAATACAAGTTTATTTTGTTGTTATGATTATTTGATATTTTACCTCACATGACTTGTTGATATACTTAGACATTTCAATTATGATTGTGTCATCATATTGTCTATGTATGTCTATCTTGGATTATAGTGTTGTGTGTAAGGCTACCTTGAGGGACAAACGGATGTTTGTTCAAGGGTTTGAAAAAAGGTGTAAAAACCTATTCACCCCCCCCTCTAGGTATGCTTTAAGCAATTTAACTTCGTTTGTGTACATTCAATTGGTATCAGAGCGGGTCGTCGGACGGCACTCGACGAGATCCGGTTTATACTTACGTGTAAATTGCTTAGGTTTTTGTGTCATGATTGTCCTCCTATATTTGTTGTGGAAAAGGTTCTTCTTATTTTTCATTGCATTTGTCTACTAACAAATTTGTTGATAAGCTTGAAAGAGTGTTAGTTACAAAAGCAAAGAAGAAGATGTTCTTGTGTTCCAAAGGTTGATCAATTTAGGTTTGATCACTTCTCAAGCAACATAATAAAGAAATCCACATGGAGTGATTATGTCTCTAGTGATGAGGAGAGCTCAAGTGATAAGTCTTCTAGTGAAGAAGAGTTGGCAAGCAACTTTGTTGCATTCATGACCTCTCACTCTATCCTAGAGGATGTATGTCAAGATTCGTTGGATGAGGAGGTTGATCCAAATCATTAAGAGTGCTTAAGATGATTTGATCAAGCTACAAGTGGATGAGTTTGTCTCAACAACTCGGAGGCTCTTAGGTGAAAAGAATGCTCTTGCCAAGAAGCTTAGAGAAGTTGAAGGGTTTGTTCTTGAAAGGGATAGGATCATCTCTAGTTTGACTCTAGGTGGCTCAAGCGACTTGGT
>CM059875.1:9006229-9256229 GCA_030490815.1 Acer saccharum | reverse complement strand
CATGTCATTTACTTGGTGGTGACTATTGCGGTTTGGTCACTGTGGCCATCATTCTCATTAATTGCGTATCATTGCACTTGATTTTCTTTTTGAATTTCAAAGTTCCCTCTTTTTAAGGCCCGATCGTTTCTTCTTCCCCACTTTGCTCTTTCCATTTATTCCTCCATCGTTTTTCTCAGAGCAGAAAAGAACAGTTTGAACCTTCGTTTTCATCTGCCTTATTTCTTCGAGTACTTGCTACAGTCTTTTCCCTGTGCCTTCTATTGCCGGACGGTTCACCGGACTCGACTATTCCTGCCTTTCTGCGTCCCCAACTCTCTTGCGTATCTTCACGAATCTAGGGTTTTCTGGTGAGTTTCCATGGACCTTTCTTTACGTTCTTCTCTTTTTAATCGGATGATACAAGCCATGGGGATAAAGTACTGCAGATAAAATCGAATCTTTGATTCGTAATTTTCATCCGGATTCTCCGGTCTCAATTTCTGTTTATGTTCCATCTTCTGAGGATGCTTTTATTCCTAACATCTCTCCTCCGTCTTCTAACAAAGATTTTTAAACCATTATCGTCTCCAAGAATAATGTCATCACTACCATTATATTCAGAATGAATTGCCAAGTTTTGTAGATCAAACGTTATGTGATGAGAGGCTCCTGAGTCTAGCAACCAATTTGAAGTACCCCCAGTATTGTTGGTTGTAAATTAGCCTGAGAATGTTGAATGGTAAGACCCCTGATTTTGTAGCATTGCTTAGCAATATGTCCAAGTTTATCACAAAATTGACAAACAAGCTTTTGGCGTTGATCAAAGAACTGCTTTTGTGATGTGTTAAAGGAAAGGGTATTTGATGAGAATAAGGGAGTTGCACCAAGGGATCCATTGCATGTTCCAGTTGGGCCAATAATAAGGGCAATGGCTAAGAGATTCAAAGAAGCACTCAATGACTTGATTCAAGAAATGTAGGCTGATTCTGAAATGTTGAAGTCCAAGATGGGCCCAAATGAAGACCTAGGCTTAGTTAACATCATCAAGACAACTGATTGGGCTGAACAAAAGACTTGGGCATGTGGTGAACATACTTCCGTATAGTTGGAGGAGTCCCAATTTCAGCATATTTCATATTTTTAATTATTTTCCAAATAAAGAGTTGATTTGTTTCCCAAACAAAGTCAACTAGTTGCTAGTTTTATTCTTTTTATTTTCCTAATTATAAGGCAATTAAATTGCCGAATAGTTTATTTCTTTAGTATGTTAGGCGTGTAGCCTTTCTTTTCTTTTCTAGGGTTTACATATTTTAGTATATAAGGGACACATGGATGTATTATTTCGAGACTTTTGAATGAAATTATTATTGAGAGCGTTTTCTCTTTGGTTCTTTAATCTTTGACTTATCACTCACAATTCTCTCTCGCTATTGAGTGTGGCGTTTACAACTTTCTGATACTATTGGTTCTTATCTCCATATAGATAACGGGTCATGGTCCTTAAATTGTTCTTCGTTATAAACTTGAATTAGAAAAATGATTCTTCGTTACCATATATTGGTTCCAGGTCTCACTGCTCTTGGTGAGGTTCATATCAGTATTGTTATAGTTGCGATTTTGAAATTATGAGTGTGGGAATATTTATGAGTAGGATTGAAGTTACCGAGATGGGTATTTTTGTTGTAATGGCCAGCACAATTTTCGTTATTGTTATTGTTTCTTGTCTTTTGAGAGAGATTGGCTGTAATGTTTGCAATTTCTTGGTGAGATTCTTCCCTCTTTAAGCAACCTTCGTGTTTGACAAGCTTGTCATGAAGTTCTTCGAATGTGACTGGTGTCTCCCTCGATCTAATGGCTGCAGAGATGTCCTTAAATTCTGATCCAAGGCCTCCGAACACATGAATGGTGAGATTGTCATATGAAATTGGCAACTTAATAATGTCTAATTCATCTGCAATGCACTTGATTGTCTATAGATATTAAGATATTGATTGTGTGCCTTTGGTTATCCGAGATACTTGATCTTTGAGTTGCAAAACTCGAGTTCTGGATCTATTTGCATATAGTTTGGAAAGTTTATCCCATGCTTCTTGAGATGTGGTTGTTGTGGAGATTACAGGTATAACGTTATCAGATAATGAGGCAAAAATAGCATGGAGTATAAGACTATCCTGTCGTTTCCAAATTGTATAAGCTAGGTTGGGAACTTTTTTGTTGTCTTTAGAGATGGTGATTGGAGGAGAGCTGTGAGACCCATTTATGAATCCCAACAAATCATAACAAAAAAGAAGAGTGTTGAATTGGGCACGCTAAGATGGATAGTTTGATGAAGTGAGTTTGAGAGGCAATTGAGTGGATGGGTTTAGTGATATGATTTTGGTATTTGTGATAGAGGTGGCATCAATTACGGTGGTGCTTGGAATGTTTGGTGTTACTTTATCAGCTATTGAGAAAAAATAAGGCAAAATGGAAAAGGGCTAAAAAATTGAGAAAAAGGATAAGCAATGGTGCTCGTTGGAGATTTATGGCTCTGATATCGTAAAGAAATAATATATGTAGGATAAAATTGTCTCTTGTTTCTTTGAATAGAATGATACAAATTTATACTACTCAATGATAATATGAAAATGGAAGGTCAACTATACAGTATGTACAATGACTCTATACAAGGCCAAAATTAAGGCTGAATATAAAAGGCTACAATATTGGGATTTGACAATTGGTGCTGTTATCATGGCTACAAATTGTTGGAGTTGATTTCCTGCTAATTGTTGGAGCTGATTTCTCTCTTACAATGAAAAGGGTTCATCTAATGGCCAACGTAGGGGTCGAGGCGGTAGAGGGAGGCCTAAGGGAGGAGGTAATGGTTTTGTTGTGCCTGTTAAGTATGAAGATGGAGGTCGAGACCGCAACAATCGAGGGTATGGTAGGGGTAGGAATCGAGGTAGAGGACGAAGTTTCCGTGGCCGAGGGAGAGGAAGATACAATGGACCTTATATGGACATGCAGCAAGATGGAGGCTACAATTATGAAGTACAGGCTCAAGGTGGTGGTTGTGGTCGTGGTAGGGGAAACCGTGGTTGGAGAGGTCGTGGTAATAGATTAAATGGGCGATCTAAACAGTTGCATTAAGAGACAATGTTTCTCTCTATAACTAAATGCAGATTATGTAGGGGTTGCCTTATCCATGTTATATCTAATCGTTGTTTCCTTTTATGTTTTCACCATAAATTTTTTTTCTTGCCCTCGATTATCAGTGTTAACTTAGGATATTCATATAGTGTGGTTATTTTAATTAGAGTCTCCAAATGAGGCAACCTTTTTATTTAAAAAAAAAAATTAAAATAGTTTTTAATTTGGATGTTAGAAAAATATTAAGAGTATAGTTTAAATTTTAATTAGTTTTCTAACTCTTAAACACTATTATTGAATCATGAATTAAGATCCATAAGGTTTCTCTATATTATTTTTATAGTAATTTTAAACATTCCAACTCTATATCTCAATTTGTTTCCAACTATTATTGTGTCAATAGACAAATGTATATACATTAATGATATTTTTTATTAATTTTTTCGTTAACATACCCTCTAAGATACATGTTGATATAACTCCTTATTTTACAACACTTCCATTGGAACTATCTATGGCCCTGTCCTTGAGAGAGATTCGATTTTTTTTTTTATTATTGTTAGTTCTTTTTTAATATTTTGTTAAATAATTTATTAACTTAAATTTTTTAGTAATTTACTCTTCACCCTTTTTATTTTTCAAATATTAACGTTTTAGGGACCTCTTCGCTAACAACGAGAGGTTTTTTTTTTTTTTACTGTTAATGGAAACTATAAGGTGGATTTAAACTAAATGGTATTTTTTTAGCGAGCTTAACAAGTTACAAGATGGTTTTAGAAATATATATATATAAAACGAAGAAGAAGAAGGTGGTTTTAGATAATATCTCATTTTATTTGAACAGTTAATTTGTTTAGTTCCTTCAGATTCTCAATCACAACTCATAAATATGCCAAGCGCAATTTCTTTATATGTCAGAGATAGTGTTGGGTATGGCTCAAATTTCCTGTTGAGGTGTTGAAGCCACAAATCATGACTTGACATTGGTTGACACTATTATTATGGTTGGTACCATTGATGTGGATGGTTACCATAAATGAGGTAGGTGCATTTGATGTGGTTAGTTGCCATAAATATGGTGGTTGTCATTGATGTGGTAGCTTGTCATTAATGTGTTGGTTGCCATATTATTTTCCTAACAACTGGTTGGATGTCATTGATGTGGTTGCTTGTCATTAATGTGTTGGTTGCCATTGATGTGGTTGGGTGCCATTAATGTGTTGGTTGCCATTGCCTTACTATAAATACCCCCCTTGTATCCATTGCATAAGGTGTGCCAAAGTAGCAAACACTAGAGAGATTTTCAAGAGAGTGGCTGTGGGTGTAATTGGGTTTGGGGTATTTTAGAGAGAGAATCATGTGTGTGTAGTTGTAACAATTTACTACATAGTGGAAACTTTCTCTTGTCGTCATGATAGCTGTGGTTTTTCCCTGTTCTTAGGTTTCCACGTAAAATTCTTGCGTTGTTTCTGTGATTGGATTGTTTTACTTTCTTCCATCTTATTCTTTTTTTTGCTAGTGTTTGTTTGTGGACTATCTGGCAACGCTTCCGCGTAGCGTAGGAAAGTGATTTTTTCCTAACAACTGGTATCAGAGCCCCGGTTGTTTGATAGTAGTGTTAACAAACTGTTATGGCAGGAAAGATGATGAGATTCGAAATTGAGAAGTTCGATGGGAAGATTAATTTTGGCTTGTGGCAAGTTCAAGTCAAGGATTTGTTAATCCAATACGAGTTGCACAAGGCGTTGAAGGGCAAGTCAATCCCTAGAAAACCTAAAGGCTCTGAAGACTCTGGAAAAGAAGTGGCTGGTACTAGTTCTGGAAAACCTGTGATGAGCGATGATGATTGGGAGGATAAGGATGAGAGGGCTGCAAGTGCAATTTGTTTGTGCCTGGCTAAGAATGTTTTTGCAATTATTCATGGAACATATTCTACGAAAGAACTTTGGGAGAGGCTTAAAGAATTGTATCAAGCAAAGAACGTTTGCAACCAGTTCTCCCTGAAGGAGCAGTTTCACAAACTGTAGATGTCTGAAGATACAAAGGTTTCCGATCACCTAGGAGTGCTCAATGGGATAATTTTTGAATTAGAGTCGACTAGAGTTAAAATTGATGAGGAAGACAAAGGGTTAAGACTCATTTGGTCTCTTCCACTGTCTTATGCGCACATGAAGCCTATTCTGATGCATGGGAGTTCAATTATAAGTTTTGGAGATGTGGTGAACAGGCTGATCTCTGAGGAAAAAAGGCTGAAGAGTGAAGGTAAATTTTTTGATAACTCTACCCTCTTGGTTGATAGTAGGAAGAAGGAGAACTCCAATAATAAAGTCACTTGTTAGGGATGTGGACAGTCTAGACATGTAAAGCAGGACAGTCAACATAAAAAGGTAAGTGTGGCTAAAGGCTCTAAAGAGGGGGATCTGGTAATCGTCTCTCTTGAGAATAATGACCATAGCAATTTCCAAATGAGGATGAACATCCTCATGGCATGACCGCTAGTTGCCATGGAAGAGGATGTGTTACTGATAGCGGGTCCACAATTGTGCACGGGCATTGGTTAGGAAGTGATGTAAGGTGTGTGGTAGATAAGGATGTCGATAGCTGAACGAACTCCTTGGGAACCTAACGTGAGGAGTTACACCAGAATTTTAGCAGGTTATTTCGACATGTGCCGGATGAAATCTTAGGATAAGCGTTCCTAAGTGGTTATACCTTGAGGTGGGTATGTTGATTCTCGGTATTGAGAGTCGTGGCTGTGGACGAAGGTTTGGGAATTCTCGCCATAAGGGAGGATTGTTGGGTATGGCTCGAATTTCCTGTTGAAGTGGTGAAGCCACAAATCATGACTTGACATTGGTTGACACCATTATTATGGTTGGTACCATTGATGTGGATGGTTACCATAAATGTGATGGGTGCATTTGATGTGGTTAGTTGCCATAAATATGGTGGTTGTCATTGATGTGGTTGGATGTCATTGATGTGGTAGCTTGTTATTAATGTGCTGGTTGCCATTGATGTGGTTGGGTGCCATTAATGTGGTAGGTTGTCATTAATGTGTTGGTTGCCATTGCCTTACTATAAATACCCCCCTTGTATCCATTGTGTAAGGTGTGCCAAAGCAGCAAACACTAGAGAGATTTTCAAGAGAGTGGCTTTGGGTGGAATTGAGTTTGGGGTATTTTAGAGAGAGAATCCTGAGTGTGTAGTTTACATAGTGGAAACTTTCTCTTATCGTCCTGACAGCCGTGGTTTTTCCCTGTTCTTAGGTTTCCACGTAAAATTCTTGCGTTGTTTGTGTGATTGGATTGTTTTACTTTCTTCCATCTTATTCTTTTCTTTGCTAGTGTTTGTTTGTGGACTATCCGGCAACGCTTCCGCGTAGCATAGGAAAGTGATTTTTTCCTAACAGATAGATGTGCGAGAAAATTAATCATATTTTTCATCTTCCGGCAGCAATCGAATGAAAAGAACCGTAAACACTTACTCGATATATATTTTTACAAAATTTGATTTTAATCCTTACACTTTTAAAATTGTAATTTGACTATGTTTTTACTAAAATAATTGATATTTTTTCCCAAACGTATTCTATTCATACATCCTGACCATATCGTCAAGTCAAACTTGTGAAAAAGTCAAAAGACACAATTTGTGTGTCCAATATGTATCCTACTGTATCCAGGGCGTATTCGAACCCGATACGAGTTCCCTACACCATATAGAATTAAAAAAAAAAAAAACTTTTTATTGTACATTCACATAAGTTTTGGTTCTTCAATAGAAAGATTTGGCTTCTATTGAAGGTTATTATGGGTTTTTCAGCAATTGCAAATTTGCATACAAATGTTAGACAAACTTAATAGAGATATTTTCAGTAGAAAACATGCTCCCCAAGTGTGATCTTTAACTTACTTCTTGTAGTGTGAGTTGTATTTCCTTACGAGCCATTCACAAAGTGTGGGAAGACTCTCCCTTTTATCAATGTAGACCCCTTTCTTATAACGTGAACCGCATTTCCATGCAAACCATTGGCAAAGTGTGGGAATACCCCTCATTCGAAAGCCTGATTGGTGTCGTATTTCAAAAAAAAAAAAAAAATTGCAAATTTCTACTCCAAAAATAATTGGGCCTCTAATGAAGTCTTAAAAACCCAACAAGAAACTCAAAAACCAAACCGAAGTAACCAGTCAGTCTAGTACTCTAGTCGGAGCTTGTGTCTCTTTGACCTAACACACTTTACCTGTAAAAACTAACAAACCAAAGCCGCCACTTCAGTACTTTCACACATACATACATAGAGAGAAACCCAAACCCAAACCCCACACACCACCACCACCAAATAAAATGTCAGCGAAGTGGCGGGCATTGCAGCACCGCCACCGCTACACTTACAGCGCCGTCGCCTTCCCTTCTTCCTTCACTGACTCTCTTAACCGATTACAAAACTCTAACTTTTCCAGGTTTTACAGCGACTTGAAGGAACTAGTCTCTCTCAACTCCATATACTCCCAAGTCAACCATGCAAAGAAATTCGCTGCCTCTTTCGCCGACTTGCTCTCCGCTTCATCTGCAACGGACGATGACGACGACTGTTTGCTTGCGGAACCCAC
Source organism: Acer saccharum (assembly GCA_030490815.1). Classification (NCBI taxonomy): domain Eukaryota; kingdom Viridiplantae; phylum Streptophyta; class Magnoliopsida; order Sapindales; family Sapindaceae; genus Acer; species Acer saccharum. Next base: position 9,248,502 of record CM059875.1, on the reverse strand, counting down.
GCGGCTGTACTTGGAGGTCATGTTCTTGGAGAATTCGCTGCCGCTGCACAGGACTCTAGTCTCTGTTCTGACAAAAACGAAGAACTTCCAGTCCTTGATCGGTTCTTGTTTTCGCAGTCTCTGTGATGAGTATGGCGGGTTGTCTGACAAGAAGAAGAGGTTCTGTGTCTCGCGTGTAGCATTATCTGTGATGGGTATGCCCAAATTGGGGTATTTGGTGGATGTGATTGAAGATTGTGCTGTTTTAGTTGCTTGGGATGTGGTTACAGGGATAAATGGTGTTGTTTTAGAGGTTAAAGAGTGGGCTAGGCCCTCTCCGATAGCTATGGAGCAGTGCCAGGAGGCTTTGTCTTGCTTGTACTATTTGCTTCAGCGATTTCCGGCTAAATTCAAGGACTTGAATGGTTGTGATGGTAAAAAAATGGATGTTTTGGAGATGGTGTTTGGGGTTTTGATAAGTATATTGAAATCAGTGGCATTTTCTAGGGATTGTTATGTGGCTGCTGGAGTGGCCTTTTGTGCCGCACTTCAAGTGTGCTTGAGTCCTGAAGAGCTTGGTCTGTTCATCATTGAAGGTATATTTTATCGAACAACTTGTAGTTTCGTTGCTAATGATCGTAAGAGTAAGTTTAGTGATGCTATTAGGAAGATCCCTTATAGTGCAGATGTTTGTAGCGATATTAGTGAGTTTTCAACATTGAGTAGACTTTGCTTGATCAGAGGGATTCTTACTGCTGTTTCGAGAAGTGTACTCAATACCTTATTTTATGTATCTACTGATAATTTGAATGTTTGTGAGGGTAATGGTAACAGCAGTAATCTTGTTAAGACTATATTGTATGATGGGATTTTGCCCGAGCTGTGTAATTACTGCGAGAGTCCAACTGATAGTCATTTTAACTTTCATGCATTGACTGTTATGCAAATATGTTTGCAACAGATAAAAACCTCAGTTTTAGCTAATTTAATAGATACATCAAATAATTATGATCCGATTTCAGAGGATATGGGGACACGGATATTGAGAATCATATGGAATAACTTGGAGGATCCTTTAAGTCAGACAGTCAAGCAAGTTCATCTTGTTTTTGATCTCTTCTTAGATATTGAATCCACCCTACGTTGGGGTGAGGGTAGTGAGAGAATAAAATCTTTCTTACAAAAGATTGCTTCTGATCTTCTTCGCCTAGGGCCACGGTGTAAGGGGAGATACATTCCTTTAGCTTCATTGACTAAGAGGTTGGGGGCGAAGAGTATGTTGAAGATGAGTCCTGATCTGCTGTTTGAGACGGTTCAGGCCTATATTGATGATGATGTGTGCTCTGCTACCACATCTTTCTTGAAATGTTTCCTCGAGTACTTGCGTGATGAGTGTTGGAGTTCTGATGGTGTTGAGAGAGGGTATGCTGCTTATAGAGGGCATTGCTTGCCTCCGTTTTTGTCTGGACTTGCTTCTGGAGTTTCAAAACTGCGCTCAAATCTGAACACTTATGCCCTGCCAGTTCTTTTAGATGTAGATGTGGATAGTGTATTTCCCATGCTTGCTTTCATCTCAGTTGGGCCAACTGGGGTGGAAATGGATTTTCATATCTTGAGCTTGATTGTACAAAAGTGGAACTCAGAGTTGAACAACGAGTGTCTGTCTTAGTCTCATTGCTTAAGGTATCTCGTTCACTTGCTTTGCTTGAAGGAGATATTGATTTTTGCAAAGATTCGACAGTATTTTGCACAGAGGGTGCATTGGAAACTGAATGTCATAATCTTTATGCTCTTTTCTGCTTAAAGGGAATAGAGGTTAAGGTACCTGTTGACTGGCTAGTGTTGGCGTTGACCCATGTTGATGAGTCACTTCGTGTAGATGCAGCAGTGTCTCTTTTCTTAAATCCCAAGACATCTAGTCTGCCTTCCCATTTAGAACTCACTTTGTTGAAAGTAGCTGTGCCATTGAACATGAGGTGTTGCTCAACAGCATTTCAGATGAAATGGACTAGCTTGTTTAGGAAGTTCTTTTCTCGAGTTCGAACAGCCTTAGAGAGGCAATTTAAGCTGGGGAGCTGGCAACCTCTTGTGGTATGCAGCAAAAGTGATGAGACTCTATGCAATGGAACCGACGCAACATTAATTAGTAGAGCAGAGGATCTATTTAATTTTATGAGATGGTTGAGTTCTTTTCTATTTTTCTCCTGCTATCCCTCTGCTCCTTATAAGAGAAAAATAATGGCCATGGATCTTATTCTGATTATGCTAAACGTTTGGTCTATTGTACCTTCTCAAGAAAAGTCTGGTTCTGTTTCTCCTGAAAGCTGTCTGTATCCTTACAATGAAGGAATTACTTCACCTGAATCAACTTTGTTGTTAGTTGGATCAATAATTGATAGTTGGGACAGGCTGAGAGAGAGTTCTTTTCGCATACTGCTGCATTTCCCTACCCCGCTTCCGGGCATTTCAAGTGAAGACATGGTCCAGAAAGTAATAACATGGGCTAAGAAATTAGTATGCAGTCCTCGTGTTAGAGAGAGCGATGCTGGAGCTCTGACTTTACGGCTTATGTTTAGGAAGTATGTCATAGAGCACGGGTGGATTGTCAGAGCTTCAGGTGATGTTGTTTGTTTTCATTCCCAGCCTGAACAGGCAAACAAGGATTATCAAGTTAGTAAATCTAGGCATCCCATGGCAGGATATATTAAATCACTAATTGATTGGTTGGATGTTGCGGTAGAGGAGGGTGAGAGAGATCTGCCTGAAGCATGTAAGAACAGTTTTGTTCATGGTATATTACTTGCTCTACGATACACTTTTGAAGAATTGGACTGGAATTCTGATGCTGTGTTGTCTGGTTATTCGGAGATGAGACATGCATTAGAGAAGCTCTTTGAGTTGGTTATGCGAATAACTTCACTGGCACTTTGGGTGGTTTCTGCGGATGCTTGGTTTCTGCCTGAGGACATGGATGAGATGATTAATGATGACGACTTCTTGGTGGATGTTCCTGATGAGGTGGATGAGCCAAAAGAGTCATTAGAAAGGGAAGATAAAAATTCAAAATCTGCGCAAGATAACAGACCAGATCAGATTGTTATGGTCGGTTGCTGGTTGGCTATGAAAGAGGTACGTTCCTTATTTCTTGTCTAGTTATGGTTCTTCCATGAGAATACCTGTGGTGTTACTGTTACAATTATTCTTCAATCTAGTCCTGATTAATTCTGCATATAGCTGAAGTTGAAGCAAATTGAAAATGGATTTACAGCCGCTTTTAGATTTCATTGACTATGATGTTACAGAAAGAATACTTTTGGTTTTCAGGTGAGTCTTCTTCTAGGAACCATCATAAGAAAAATTCCTTTACCTAGTAATGATTGTTCGGGTTCATTGGAGTATGGAAGCCCCTGTTCTGATGCCATGCTTGATCTGAAACAACTTGAAAAAATTGGGAATCATTTCCTGGAAGTCCTTTTGAAGATGAAGCATAATGGTGCAATTGATAAGACAAGGGCTGGTTTTACAGCTCTTTGCAACCGTTTACTTTGTTCAAATGATCCCAGGTAAATTTTCATTTAATCTTTTTTCTGTCTACACTCGTTCTTATGTCTCATTTCTTGCAATCTTGCCTTAAATGGAAGAAGTGCCTGAGGGGATTATGATGCTACTTGATCACTTTTGTTAGTTTTATGTGAAAGTCATTGCTGACAAACTCATGATGGATTAGCCGAATGGTCAGGCTTGTGTTTTGCTCCCACAAGGTTTGGGGTACGAATCCCCTCATGGGTGTATCTACATGGCCAAAGGCCATAGTTTACTGTTTTGCAAAGATTGTAAGGTTCAGCAGACACCCAACTTCAAACTTGGGTTTGCTAAGCGGGTTCGGCAGATTTCTAGGTTATCAAAAAGAAAAAGAAAAAAAGTCATTGATGACAAAATTGCTTCTAGTGCAGCCAAAGGGGAAAAGCTGGCTTTCATATATAGGTTTCAGCATTCCCTTTCAATTGTCCAGAGTGCTATTTCTAGAGAACTAGGGATGAAGAAATAATTAATCGATTCTAGGAAACTAAGACTGGTATGATGAAAAAGCTTGGCTATGGTGGACCTTGTGTTACCTGGTTGTTAATTTTGCTACTTTCTTCGAAGATTGATATTTCTGACTTAAAATGAAATTTCTCTCTGATTTTATTGTGCAGCAAATAGGTGTAAGTTGCATTTTGGTAAATTCCCTTTCCTTCTGTAGTTTGTCAGGCTCCTCACATCCATGAAATAGGTCAATGAAAACCGCGGCTTTATTAATATTGTTAGTTTTCCTAACCGAGAATAATCAAGGGTTCTTACAGCAGGAGCTAAAAGTGTTTCAAAGGGATTTTAGACATGGTCAATATTTTTATATTCTTACAACTTTATTTGATCTACTGTGCTTCTGTTAAATTATTCTGTACATAAGACATCAACTCTTTTGTCATTTTTGGGAACATCAATTTTAACAAGAAATATATGTGTTTCTGAGATGCTTTCCCTTCTTAGACTTTGTAGGTTGACAGAGTGTTGGATGGAGCAACTGATGGAAAGAACCGTGGCCAAGGGACAAATAGTTGATGATTTGTTAAGAAGAAGTGCAGGTATTCCTGCTGCTTTCATTGCTTTATTTCTTGCAGAACCAGAAGGTGCACCAAAGAAGCTCCTCCCTCAGGCTCTTCGATGGCTAATAGATGTAGCCAACAGGTCTTTGCTGGATTTAATTGAAATCAAGGGAACAAAATCTGACTTGTGTCAGCTTTCGTCAACAAAATCAAACCAAGAGGGAGAGTCTGCTCTGCCATCTGAGATGGATGCTACCTGGAAATCTTCAAAGATCCGAGATGAGGGTGTTATTCCGACAGTGCATGCATTCAACGTCCTTAGAGCTGCTTTTAATGACACCAACCTGGCCACAGATACTTCTGGTTTTTCTGCTGAGGCTTTGATTGTTTCAATCCGCTCGTTTTCTTCTCCATACTGGGAGATTCGGAACAGTGCTTGTCTGGCATACACTGCCTTGGTTCGACGCATTATTGGATTTCTTAATGTTCAGAAACGAGAATCTGCACGACGTGCATTGACTGGGCTTGAATTTTTTCATAGGTATGATTACTATTACTGACAAATTTGATCCCTTATACAAGCAAGTTTGATTTCATTTTTCCATCTCTTGTATTTACTGTATATCTTGCATAGTTCTTGACTTGCGTTAACTCACTGTTGGGTATTAAATTAACCGAAACTCTTGGTAGACATAATTAAGTTAGTGTTACTTTCATATATAATTTTCTGGATACAAAGGAAACTGCCTTTCATTGTGATAGTTAACTTTGCATTACTTTGGTAAAACCCAGTTTTCTTTGGGTTTCATATTAATTGCTGATTTAGAACCACAAATTGCTTCTCAATTTTATAGGTGCTTGTTTCACATACAGTAACATTAAGGCCAGCAGCAATTTGATATATATTTTTTAATTGCACTGTTCTTTTTCTTTTCATTAAGGCTTTCTCTGTTCATGCATGCTGTTTTTCTGCTTTGACAGTAATATCTTACACATTTGTATTTAACCTCACGTGGTTGAAAATGATTTTAGAAGTTCTGGTTTACGACTTGCATGGCCCATAATTTTAATTGTGCATTATTGTTCGTTTTGTAGATGGTAGTTTTTTTTTTTTTTTTGTTGAACAACTATAATAATTTTTAACAGTTTAGTAAATCTATTGTCCTGAAGGTACCCCTTATTGCATCCTTTCATCTACAACGAACTGAAAGTTATAACTGAGTCGCTCGGTGATGCATCATCTGGTCAATCAGAATCCAACTTGGCAAAAGTTGTGCACCCAAGCTTGTGCCCTATGCTGATTCTTTTATCTAGGCTCAAACCTTCAACCCTAGCGAGTGAAAGTGGAGATGACCTGGACCCTTTCCTGTTCATGCCATTCATTAGAAGGTGTTCAACTCAAAGCAATTTAAGAGTTCGTGTTCTTGCATCTAGAGCTTTAACTGGCTTGGTATCTAATGAGAAACTGCACGTTGTCCTTCTCAATATTGCCTCTGAGTTACCTGGTGTTTATAGCCAAAATGAAGCTTCGAATGGAACCCACCGAGCTTCCTTTAACTTAATTCATGGAATCCTATTGCAATTAGGTTCCCTACTGGATGAAAACTGCAGAAACCTTAGTGATTTCTCTAAGAAGGATCAGATTCTTAATGACTTGGTCGAAGTTCTTCAGAGGTGCTCTTGGATTGCAAGCCCCAACAGGTGCCCTTGCCCCATCCTGAACACTTCTTTCCTAAAAGTGGTTGATCACATGCTCAGTATTGCGAGAATGCATATGAGCAAAAGCTTTTATGCCTCAAGGAACTTACTTTTGGAGTTATCTACTGAGTGTTTAGATGTGTGTGCTTCTTACGGGTTGTCATATTATGATCCAACAATTGCTGAACTTCGGGAACAAGCAGCTATATCCTATTTCAGTTGCTTGTTTCAAGCTTCTAAAGATGCAGATGAAGAAATTTTTCAGATGCCACAGAGATGTTCCCCCCGTGATTCAAAGTTGTTGATAATACCTGAAATGAAGAATACTTTTGCTGGACTCGAGGAAAGGCTTGTTCGTTCCTTGTCAGATTCATCATATGAAGTTCGACTTGCAACATTAAAGTGGTTATTTAAGTTTCTGAAGTCGACAGAATCAGGTAGCAAGTTCATTGATCTGTCTTGCAGTGAAATAAGGATCATTTGGAACTGGACCAAAACTGACCTGCAAGCCACATTGATGAATCGTTTAGAATTGGACAAGCATCATAGATGTACATATTACATACTTAGGATTCTTTTCACTTGGAACTTGCTGCAGTTTCAGAAACCCAGCAATGAAATAAACAGTGAAACGATTTATGTTGGTGGGATGGATTGTGATTCCGTTTTTTGCTTTTGGGATAAGCTGACATCATTGTATGGGCTGACGAGACATACTAAAACTCGAGAGACACTTATCTGCTGCATGGCAATATGCATAAGGCGTTTTGCAGATTTATTTACTAGTTTGGTTCTTGTTGATGCAGAAAAGAAAGCTATTGGATTTAGTGAATCTGATCATATGGAAAGATCGGCTCAGTTGTATGGATGCATTACTGCTTTTGTTAACATAATTAAACAACATAGTTTGTCGTCTGAGCCAGTAAACATGCGTAAGGCAGCAACTGAATCCATAATAGCATCAGGTTTGTTGGATCAAGCTGATCACATAGGTTCTCATGTGTTCAATCACCAAATCCCCACTGAAAAATTGTCTTTGCAATTTGAACCACAAGAAGCTGTTAATATGTATGCCCGTCATGTGCTGGATATATGGTTCACATGTATCAAACTACTTGAGGATGAAGATGATGGAGTTAGACAAAGACTTGCAAAGGATGTCCAGAAGTGTTTTTGTTCGAAAAGATTTGTAAGTAGCTCTCTAGCTGGAGAAGTTCCAACCCAAGTTGAGAAAGTGATTGAATTGAGTTTCGAGTATCTGTCTTGTATCTTTGGTTCCTGGATAGAATATTTTGATTACCTTCTGCGGTGGGTACTTAAGACGGCAAGCCATGTGGTATCCGAAGGAGATTTAGTGAGACGGGTTTTTGACAAGGAAATTGATAATCATCACGAAGAAAAGCTGTTAATCAGTCAAATTTGTTGCTTCCAATTGGAGAGGATTCCTATAACCAAAACCTGGATGATGGACTTGTCGAACAAAGATAGTTTCAGAAATTATTTACTTGGTTGGAGAATCAGATTCTGTAACCAGTTGATTTCATTTACGAAGGACCAGATTGGAAGGCAGGGAGGAGTTGATTGGATCGGTGGTGTAGGAAACCACAAAGATGCATTTTTACCATTATATGCAAATTTGCTTGGAATTTATGCTCTCTCAAACTGCATATTCAATGGGGAATCTGAGGTTTGCATGCCTTTACTTTCTGATGTCATTGAACTTGGACGATCTGTCAATCCATTTCTTATGAACCCTTTGATTAATAATTTGTATTTGTCAGTAGTTAGATTACATGAAAGAAAGATTGGTGTCACTGTTGATCGAACAGCTAAGTTCGAAGAAGACGACTCTGTTTGGGATGGTTTTGATCCTTATTTTCTTTTTAGATAAGACTGAATTTGTTTAATAGCAGTGTAATTCATAACAGTGATACAAAGAGATTCTGTAGAATTTTGAAGGCAATGTGATTTTTTCCATGTATTATGCAACAATGCTAGTTTGTGAAAGATGAAATTGAAGGGTATTTTTGAGATTATGTCTCTTTTTTTAGCCTCCTTTCCATTTATACTTCAAAACGTTTTTTACTCTAAAATATTGACGTTAATCTTAGGCTATATACTAAAGGTAATAGAAGTGAATCCATTTTGAATCTTTGATACCTACCCAAAACAGTGAAAGGATCCTCCAAAACAAGTCCTTCAAAATATTGGAAACATCATAAGTTTATAATTTATTAAAATTAACTTAGGAAGCTGCTAAGCAAAGTTAAGCAAATCAATATTGGACATCTCGATCATTGACTGCAGCTGCATAAATTATACCCACAATCCCTTATATCTAAAATCTTTCTCTCCTCACTGCGTTAGAAAACTCGACCAAGAAGTGATATAGCGGAAAAAACACACAAACAAAAATCGATAAATAGAATGGGATAATTGATTCGAATCCGTTGATTCGCACACGAATACCGAAAGCGAAACTTTCTATTACTTTATTGATTTATAGATAACAAAACAACAGACATCAAAATTTGCTGACCCTCGCAAAAGTACCAGAATTTGGGAAAAACTAGAGAAAACTCTCAGCAATTTTATTAATTATCAAAAACTAAAATCCATGGTAGGTACAAGTCCTTTAGATAGGAAAACTAAAAACCTAAAAGAAACCTAAAATAACTAGGAAAGCAATAAATTCGTCCCGATAGTCCAAAATTCGTCCCAATAGACATATTGGGAAGAAATTAATTCGTCCCAATAGACATATTTGTTTAAAACTTAACTAATTGAAACGCCACTAATTGAATATTTGTTTATAACTTAAGTTGACACTCTAGTCACTCTTTTCAAGGTTCGTGACACAAACCATTCTACCTATAGGCCTTTAAAGTGGGTCTTGATAATGCTTGTGTAACTACCATATGTAACCACAAGACTTAGACTCTAATGAAGAGAATAAAGTCTTAGTGAACATGTAATAGTGTCCTAAATGTAATAAAGTGCAAGACAACACACAATATACTTAACTAGAAAGATAGAAATGCAATGTAACAATCCTAGTTATTAAAGATGTCTAAACGAACATACCAGTAAGGGGTTGAGGGGGAGGGTTGAATAAGTTGTTAATCGATTAATTACCAACTTTTTGATTAGTCAAGATTAAACACAGAAACAATACAAAAATCAAGTAAAGAATGAAAATTAAATGACACTTGATTTTTACATGAAAACCCTCCAACTGGAAAAAACCACGGGACTAGCCACTTAGTCATAGAAACGCCACTAATTGAATATTTGTTAGCTTAGCTAGATGAAGAAAATGTAATCTAACATACTAGCTATTAATTAACCCCAATCAATCATCATGACTTCAAAGTATATGCATTAAAGATGGAAGTCCTTGCAAACAAAATGCAATAAATGAGATGTCTTGACTAAGTAGAACATAAATGAAGTAGAGTATTTGTTATAACTTACCCCAAGTGATGAAAACCATGAAGACCATGCTTTAATGATGCTTGAAGATGCTAAACATGCATGGGTTTTGGGGTTAGAGTGTCAAAGAAGGTTTCTTGGAACTTTATGCTCTAAAAACTTATCTCACTCTAAAGATTCAATTTTTTTAAGTCCCAAGATGGCTAGGGAAAGTTAAGGAAGAATATATAGGGCTTTAAACAAAACACAATCGTTTTGGCAAAAAACGCAAAAATGTGGGCAAAACGGTGATTCGGCCCACATAACACGAATGCAGAAAAAGGCAACGAAAAGTTGCAAACTCTCTGAAATAAAATGGCTATCAAAAGGGCAGGCCTTAATCACTGAATGAGGAACTACAAAAATCTCTGTGAAAGAGATGCGGCCAAAACGGCGAGCCTTAACCGCAGAATCCTCAGAAAAAGGAAATCTAAGAGAAGTAAGGACCTTTTCAAGCGGCCAATCACACTAACCTATATGCATGATGTGCAAGTGTGAAAGTGTAATTGATGCACACTAAAATGACAATAAAAGAACACAAATGAATGGCAGGTGTTTGTATGCACCTAATCTCTTCAAGACTACAAGTTAAGTGATATACCTTTGAGGCTCTTGATCTTAAAGCACTTGGGATGCCTAGAAGCTTTCCAAACACGATCATGAACTTGATGAACTTAAGCTACCCTTATAAAATATCTCATTGTTGTTTGTCACAGAAATAAGCCAATCACAAAATGGTGGAACTTACAAACATCATCCACATTAAACCTTTTATCATCTGGAATCGAACTTGCGAACAAAGTGGTAAGCCTTTACCACTTGTCTACAAGTTATTCTCTATCAATGTTTGCACAATGTTTATATATAACCTATTTTAGTTGTTAATTTTTTATTGATTATTTTAAATCAAAATTTTATTTTGATTTTTTTTTTTTAAAAAAAAAGACTTTAATTTCTATGATAAACATAAATTTAAAAAATGTTTATTGGAGCATTTAATAAAACTATATTTTTTAAATCATATACAATCGAATCAAGAGTTTATCGGAACCTGGTGACATCAATTGTTATAAGCACGATTCAGAATGCAGCTCCCACTATAAGGGAGATGTTTCTCAACATCTTGTGATTTAATGAATAAATGTAAGATTCGAATTCCTATCACAAAAGAGAAGGCAAAATATACAACCACCTTTTATTTTTGAAATAAGAAATGTACAACCACTTTCCTAAAAGTCATTACGCATTATAATATTTAAGGTCACAACATAATTAAGATTGTTGTGGTAGCCAAAATCTGGCTTTAGGCCCAATGCATGGGCCCATGTTTACTTTGCTTATAGATCCGGGTTGAGTCCAAAGTCCAAAGATGAAGGGTCGATCAAGGCCCAATCAATTAAGGTTATCTCCTCTCGATGAAAGTTTGACTAGGTCAGGTAGTTATCTGATAGTGATAACTACACAGTTTGAGTTTGACTTGGTTATTGCTATCAAATCCCACATAATATGGGTGTGATCTGAGGGATCTTGATACTCAATCAACCATGTAACCACCCTACCTCAAAGTTATAATTAAGACCCTCTTTTCGTCGAAAAGGGGTTCCAAATTCTTTCTAGTATCACAAGCTTATTTGCATACTTAAACTCTGCAAAATCCATACTTTGGCCACCGAAATCATTCAACCATCTTACTTTAATCACTTGATACATCAATATACACCTGGTTTCATCACATTTTCGATACCAATATCCATCTCCTCACTCTTGTTATTAAATTACAGTTCTAAGTGTCACTCTAACCAGCGCACGACAAGCTCTACGTGATCCCTACCTTTTGATATATCTATAATTATATTGTTTAACTTGCTTAGTGCAACAATTGATTCTAACGCTTTATAATTCATTCTACATTGTCGAATCTTTACGAACAAATTGCTGACTTAAGTGTCGTAGAATCCTCTTGGGACATCCCTATCTCGCTTCTTTTTCTTTGTTTTCCAGGTTATTTGAGCGCTCGACGTATATTTACCCATCGAGCTATACTTACAAGTTGTAGGTTCCCAGAGATCTACAACTGTAGATCGATCCCCTATATTTTGGCACCCACCGTGGGGCCTCGCTAACTTTCTCACAAGCAAAAACGAGATAAGTTGACATTACGCTTGAAATGGCAGAAGATGGTGTTCCACCAACCGTCGAAGCGCAACTCGTTGTGTTGACTGCACTGATGGCCATTAACACTGACAACCTACGAGAGCTCGAAGTCGAGAATGCTACGATACACGCCAAGAATGCTAAATTACAAACAAGAGTCGAAGGTGCCTCAAACAATGCAATTCCTACACCACCGATCCCAATTGTTGGTGACACGCACAATGTCAAGAGAATAGCTCTGATTGCAACAAGGATAGATTTCCAAATACGTAGCAAAAATTCCATGTTGGTGAAGGCAACTCAACGAGAGAGAACCCTCAAGCACTTACCTAGATGGTTCAAGTGGAAGGAAATCCGATCAACCCATCGAACCCTCAAGGGATGACAAAAGAACCAAAACAGGACAATGCTCCATGGTCAGAAAATGTTTTTAGTACCCATGTGTCCCTCTAGTCAGCACCTGAATTGACAAGGTCTACTACTGTGTCTCCCTTTGTTGACCCATGAATTGCTCGTAAATTTACAGAAACGGAAGCTCTTACTCAAAAGATGTGAAGTGTACCAGCCTCGATCAAGAAGAGCACATCAAGTAGTTTCACGGATTCACCTTTCGTCGACGCCATTGCCCTCATCGAGATGCCCAGAAAATTTAATATGAAGCAATTCGAAGGCACGACAAATTCGGATGATCACATCGCCTAATACAGGCAACATATGTTCACTGTAGTAATCCCACGTGACCTTAGGGAAGCCTGCATGTGCAAAGGATTCGTCTTTTACCTTAGTGGACACACTTTGCAATGGTACACTAATTTATCAAACAATTCTATAAGTTCTTTTACACAGCTTACAAATACATTCGTGGAGCAATTCACGAATAGTCGAAAACTCGATAAGCAATCAAATGACCTTTATACCATAACCTAAAGGCGAGGCGAGGCGAGGCGAGAATTTGAGAAGCTATGTCAGACGCTTCAACAAATAGAAAGTGTCGATCCCTCCCCCCTACAATCCTGCTACAACAATCTCTGCTTTCATGTGCTTTCAGGAAAGGGCTCTTATACGATTCAGAACTATACAAATAGCTGAATAAGTACCCCTACAAAACTATGGAGGATGTCTTGGCAAAAGCTTGGGCTCAAATCATATCAGGAATTAAGTTCCTGAATGAAAAGGAACTTGATTCCCCCCACTTACCCTCGGAATCAAATTCCATTTCCTGATTGAAGAGAGGAACTCGTGTCTTTTTACTAAAATATCCCAACTTAATTTTTTTTTAATTATATATATATATATATATATATATATATATATATACTTAAACTAAAAATGAATTTTTTTTTTGAAGAATTACAACTATTACAATCAGATTGTCGGGACCTTCCAAGATCAGACAATACATTAGCGGCCCGGATAACTACCATCTCCACTAAGAGGTCATGTGGAACTAAAAATGATTGTGAAGTGCAATATATATATATATATATATATATATATATAAATATAATATGTGAATCGTTGATTTGATTTGGTATTTATATATGAATTGTCAAATTTTTTTTTTTAAAAAAAAGTTGGATAAAAGAGTTGGCTTCCTCTTCTTATTCTAGTTTGAAACATTGGCTGGGTCTTTGGAATCTCTTTCTCCCACCTAAAGTCAGGATTTTCTTGTGGAAGGCATGTAACAATGCAATTCCCTCGCTTCTGAATCTCTTCCACCATAGGTTATTACTACTCCAGTTTGTAAAAGGTGTGCAGGAGCTTTTCAGGATTCATCACATTTTGTTTCCATGTACCTAAACTCCATATCATATCTGTTTGATGAGTGTTATTGCCTAGGTTCTGAGTGAAAATACGAGATGTCTCTTGTGAGAAGTAGAAGTCAAGGCTAATTCTATCTTGGGCATTCGAGCATAATTTGTAAGGACCTCTATTTTGTGATTGGCTTATTTCATGACATACCACACTTAGGGATGTTTATGTAATGGGTAGCTTAGGTTCCATTGGCAAGCTTCCAAGCATCTCCGTGACTTCAAGATTAAGTGCAAGAGCGAAAGGTAATTCACTTGACTTGATTCTTGAAGAGATTAAGTGCACACACACACTTACATGCATTCTCATATTACTTTGTATTTGTGTTTCCATGATTGTGTGCATTTATGTTTCAACTCACACGAGCACTTCTGTGTTTGTGTTTGTGTTTGTGTTTGTGTTTGTTTTGGTATGGTTGGTAAAATCTCGTTGTATTTTTAAAGAAATATATTTGTGAGATTTTTTGTATTTTTACGAGTCCAACCGTTTGTGGATTTGTCCCTAGATGAGTTCCGAACGATTCAAAGACTTGACTATGTGTTTCGGATTATTTTCGAGACATTTAGGACATTTCGTATTTTTATTGGAAACTGAAATCAAATTCCGAGCTTCGAGTGGAAAGTTATATAATTTTGTGTTTGTGATTGAGTCCGGGTGTACACTTCGAAGACGGAATTGAATTCTGAGCTCTGGGGTCAAAATTGTACCAAAGAACGCTCGGAACAGAAGTCGGCTTTGTGTGGCATGAAAGCCACACCAAGAGAGGGTTGGTGTGAGAGGCGCGCGCACCTCACGGCCACCAAGCCTCTCGACCACGCAAACATCACGCCAACCTCACGCTGATTATATATATATATATATATTTATTTATTTATTTATTTATTTATTTCGAGGTCTTTTTATTGTGTGTTTTAGTTCCACATGCAACCTCTTATGTAATCCTTGTGCTGCACACATGCACTTGACATGATCCATTATTAGTTTGCTTGGGTTCCTCTCACGTGAGCTCACCTCGCTACATAACTCTCAATTGATTTTTTCTTTCAAAATGTCAAACGGTGCAGTTTTGTTTTTAACCTAAATATATATGTATGGAAATTGCTAAAAATGACCACATGCAATATGGAAATTTTGATTTTAACCACAAACAAAATTTTAATTGTTAATAACCATGTTTTTATAAAATTACTTGAATGCCCCCATATAAAAAAAACCCCAAATCAGCTCTCTCTCTTTTTGTCTTTTTTCTTTCTCTCTCCTCTCTCTCTCTCTCTCTCTCTCTCTCTCTCTCTCTCTCTCTCTCTTGCCGGCATGGTTTGAGGGTCGTTGAGCACCAGCGTGCGTCTGGGCCACGTCCGGCGATGGTTCGTGCTGCGGGATGGTGCTGGTTCGTGCGCTGCTGCTTCGTCGGCGACGGGATGGCAATGGGCGACAAAATCGATCCCCCCTCCTCCAACAATGTGGTCAGCAAAAAAAAAACAAAAAAACAAAAAAACCTAAACCTAATTTGAGGAAGAAGAAGAGGAAGAGGAAGAAAAAGAAGGGGAAATTTCAATTTAGTCCAAATTTCAAGTTTGGACATTTCAATTTAGGCATTATTTCAAGTTTAGACATTTCAATTTAGTCATGATTTCAAGTTTGGACATTTCAATTTAGTCGTGATTTCAAGTTTGCTTCGAGGTTTAAAAAAAAAAAACTATTTTCAAGGGTACTCTGGTAATTTATGGACATGCACTGAATTTTTTTTAAAAAAAGTGGTTATTAACAATTAAAGTTTCAAAAGTGGTTAATAACAAAAGTTTAATAATTCCAATGGTTAGTTTTGGTTTTCTCTCACATATGTTCTTATCTTCACTTCGTATAGTTGAGAGCAAAAATTATATTTTCAAGAGACAAATATTTTTAAGAGAGAAAACTACCAAGAACTTTTCTTTAACTCTCCAAACTCATTTTCTTATGCATAAATCATTATCTAAACATCATCTAGGATCATCTAGTATGTGTTAATGCATGGGTCTTCTTCAACACATATGTTATGGTAAGTTGAACACTAATTTTATCTAATCTTAGTGTTTTACTTAGCAATTTATCTCATTTATAACATGTATGCTCTTAGATTAATTTCTACTTACAAGATTGAGATTATGTGTTGAATGTTTGAGTTGTTGTATTGTGATAGCTAGGGTTTCATGAATATTTAATTTCTATCTAATTAATCTCTTTGCTTGATTGAGATTGTTTTTAATAACTAATGTCTAGGATTGCCATATCCCATATAGCTATGTTGTATTCCATGTCATATAGCAATTAATATCTAGGATTGATTTAATTGACATATTTTAAATCCTAGATAAGCATTTAGTGTAACCTAGCATTAATTGCATATTGGATATCATTGCATATTCACATAGGTTTTTATTTATCTCTTCTCTTTGAGAGTCAAGTCTTGTACTTACCATTTGGTAATTTGCAAGCAATTGGACTATGTTCACTTTTAAAGGTCCGTGGGTAGTAGTGGTAGGTTATAGGCCGAGAATGGTTGAGGTCAACCTAGGATGTAAACATCATTACAATTAGTGGATTTGAGGTTCGTGTGTGGCGCACATAACAACCCGTGATTTTTCTCCCTGTTGAGGATTTCCACGTAAAAATCAAGCATCTTTTATTTTCCGCACTATTATGCTTGATTTATTGAATTGACTAGATTGGGGTATTTTCGTAATATTGACTAAACGTGAAAGTTTGGTAATACCTTGTTAAAATATATTCACCTCTCTAGATAATATTAGAACACGCCATAATTCGTTTCATAGTTGTTTTATAAACCGAACACATCCTAAGTATCGGCATATATGCATGACGTGATGTATTGATTTACAAGGAATATTTTTAGTCTTAATATAGAGATTTTAGCATGCATGTAGTTTTTGTTTGTATGTGTGAAGTGTCATCTCAACTTTTATCTTGTAGAGTTGCATTTGTGGGTATCGTAGCTGGTAAACCTTCAAGAGACTATAACTCCTTCGACCAGGGACACCCAGGGTTTTAAAGGCTTGTGGCACATGCTAAGTGTCATCGTGTTTCCTATGAAAATGGACTAACCTAGTTTATGTTTTTTTGTTAGTGTGTTTTGCTTGTTTGTTTGTTTGTTTGTTTTTCGTTTTTAGTTTTGCTCGAGGACGAGCAAAAGATAAGTTTACAGGCATTTGATCATCACATTTATATACCTATTTTAGGCCCTCATTTCTAGCTTTTGTGCTCGTTTTGAGCATTTTTGTGTATATAATGTATGTTTGAGCCTTGTGTAGGTAAAAGTTCCTTAAAGATGGTGTTGTGCATAAAGTGAGGAATTGAGGGCAAAAAGGGAAATTATTCTAAGAGGGGTCCAATGCGGGATGATAGTGCAGGCAACAAGCCGCACTAAAGACCAGTGGATTGTGCGAAGAGGCCAGTGCGGGCAACAAGCTACAATGAGAAGCCGTACCAAAGATCAGAGACTTGTGCGAATCCATTCAATGCGAGCAGAAAGACGCACTACAAAGTCACACTGCCCAGTGCAAGATGTCTATGTGGACTATAAGCTGCACTGCCAAGTCACACAACATCCATCATATCTGAAAAACACGCGAATTAGCAAGGTTATCTTGTTCTTTTCCATCCGAAATCATGCACAAACTTGCCTTAAGTATAAATACACCTTATTGGCCACCCATATCACAATCTACCACTCTCCCCCTCTCTTAGATCAAAAACACTCAAACCCTAAACACCAAATAAGTTGAGAGAGAAGCTTCAAGCTCCTATGGAGATTTTTCCTCCATGGGAGCTCACTATCCACCACCATCACTTCATCTTCCACCCATCTCATAGTAAATTACAAGAAAAAAAAGGAAGGTTCTCATGACAAATTCAAGCCATGCATGCACCAAGGAAATAGAGACGCTTTGGAGGAGATTTCTTCAAGGATTTTTTCTTTGTATAGAAAAAAGGAAGGTTCTCATGACAAATTCAAGCCATGCATGCACCAAGGAAATAAAGAGGCTTTGTAGGAGATTTCTTCAAGGGTTTTCTCTACATCTTATTTCTTCTTTGTATTTCTTGTTTCTTTGATGTGTAACACTGCAACCCTCACTAGGGAATATTTGTAAACCTACACTTATGCTATTTATGTATTATTTATTCTAGATTCGATTTGGGTCTTGTTTCATTCTTTATTTATAATGTTATTAATCTCTTATTTTCACATGCATGTGTATAGAGGCTTAGAAATTGATGTGTATTCATGAATGTGATTTGGAGTAGTATAACCTAATTTAGGAGTAGTATAATCTAACATCCCATTTTTATATGTATGTTGATGGATAATTCAAAATGCCATGTTTGGAATTGAATGCATGAGAGTTAGGGTTGTGTCTTTAGATGACCTTCTAGGCATGATCTTGACTACTTAACTCTATTGAATGGATGAAACTTGTTTTATGCGTAAGTTTGCTAGAATAGGTTTCGGTTCTATGTTCTTGTGCTTAATGGGTCTTTGACTTTAAGACTATTGTTCATTCCATAACCTTGGTTGAGTGATGATTTGATTTTGGTAATTTCCTTAATCAAGAAAATGAACCCTTTACTTGAATTGAATGTGGTTAATGTTTAACAATCAACTTGATGTGTATATTTGTTTGGTGAACTCATTTCCCTTGTGTGTCCATTATCTTGCATCTCTCCTAGCCACCTTTGTTTTCGTAACTCGGGTGTCTTGCCTTTAGGAGTAGTTTAATTTAGCTTAAGAGTTATGTAATTTAGAAAGGCAGGCACCCAGTTACTTTTATGCTTTAGTTTTAGGTTATTTTTGTTCACATGCTCACACACTCTTCGTATTATGCTTACACTCCACACACACTATTCTCACATTGCTTTCAATAATGCTATAGCTAGAGAAGGCTTAATAACGATGACCCTCCCTGTGGGAACAACCTGTACTTAGTGCTATACTACATGAAACGATCAGTGCACTTGCGGGATAAACATACACACTCATATATTTTAGGGAACCACCCTCAACATGTCAGTTTACTAGTGTCTTTACAATCTGTTCTGATCTTCTAAGTTTAGATCTTGGAAAACAAGCTCATGCACAGACAATTAAAACATGTTTGAATTGTTTAATTGCAGGCAATGGTAACTATGTATGCAAAGAGAGATGCTTCAGTACCTCAAGTTTAATAGGTGATGTGGCACGCCTGACCACTAATTTTTCAAGACATCATCATCTTATAAAAACCTCATAATTTTTGCTGCCAACTCATAAAAAAGCTTGTCTAGTTATTAAAACTTGCCAACTCAGATATCTAAGTTAAACCTATGTAGCAACTCATTGTTTTCTCCATTCACTGATGCACGACTTATCTGCAATCAAAAACAAAAAATTTTTCCTCAAATACTCAGTAGCTTCAATGCATCTTCTTCATTCACTACTTCTCTGCAAGATCGTAACCAATTTTTTTTTCTCACACTTGTTTAAGTTATCTGCTACTTCTTAAATTCAGACTTCTCTACATCAACCTCTCAATTTTCACTTTCGTTTTAATGGCAGAATTTTCACCTCTGCATCTTCTATTTCGATTCTCTATTCATCTCGCAATCTCTTGATTTTTTTTATTTGGGTATATAATGGAGACTCAATTTTCATATGGTTTGTTGTATCGCAATTATTGGATTCAATATTATTGGTAGGTTTTTGCCTTTTGGATGATTGAATTTTTAATTTTTTTTTTTTTAAGAAGCAAGTAGAACCATTAATGATTCTCGTTAACCACAAAAATATTCACAGTACAAATCCACCAACAAAATCCAAAATTTATAAAGACGAAAAATTCCCATCGAGTGAACAAACAATTGTCTATAGAGTCACTCAAAATACCACACCAAGCTAACCAAATACAATATAGTAAGGTTCAATTCTCTACCGAGATGTCAGTAAGTTTTAATTAAGGCATGGTGTCCTCCTTTGAATGAGGACCTGTTATTCAATGTTGACGGTGCTTGTAGTTTAGCGGAGGGGAGTGCTGGGATAGGAGGGGTTTTGCGCAATTCCAAAAGAGGGCTTCTGTACTCTTGTTTTGCTTTCATAAGGCACTTGGACGCCATTGCAGTTGAAATTTGCACAATTACAATCTACGACATTCGCTCTATGATTCGTTCTTTAGGCAACACCTTTGTCATCCATATTCCTAGAACTACAAACTCCTATGCGGATAGTTTGGCTAAGAGGGGTTTGGCTTTGGATGGAGAAATCATTGAATGAAGAGATAATTGTGATGAGTCTTTGCTTTTTTATGGCTTTGCCTAGCTGCCCTGTTTTTCAACTTCGTTTTTTAGGCTTTCTGGGTGTTTTCTGGTTTCCTTTATATTCTTTTTGTTTTTGCTTTACTGGGTTGTTGGTAAGGTTGAAAAAATGATAAGAGTGGTTCTATTGTGTTCCAATGCAAATCCTGCTCTGAGGCCTACTATGTTAGAGGTGGTTAGTATGCTCGAATCACAAACAATTGTTCAGGAAGTTGCATCAGATCCTGGCATGTATGGTGATGATTTGCAATTTAAACAAATCAAAGGCTATTATCAACAGTTGCATGATTAGAGCTCGAGTGTTTATGAAACTTAAGAGTTGCATTCTAAGTTTTAAATATCAAATGAATCAAAGTTGCATTCAAAGCAAAAGTTACTACAAAAGTAACAAACTCTATAAGAAAAATACTGCAGTTGGAGTAACAAACAAAATAAGTCTACGCTTGCTCTCAGATATCCCAAAAATACTAAACTAAATCATAGATAAAGCCTAAAATTGTCCAAAATTTCATCCATCAATTCTTTTTTTTTTTTTTTTTTTTTTTTTGTGGCCATCAATTCTCTTGATTTGGAAATTGATTAACGCTAGGAGAATTCGGAACCTACATCACAATTTTGTTATTATTAGAAAGCAGTTATTATTATTTGTTCTCATAATGAATACACAAAAAATATTAAAAGAAAATAAACATGGCTTAAATGAGACATTTGATCATTTCCTTGAAGCATGCTTGTGAAGCTAAAGTTAGAACCAACCTGAGAAGAACAAATATATATATATATATTATCTATTATAAATAAGAAAAGTAAACATACTGCATACATATTAAACTACAAAAAATCACACCTAATGATAAAAACTTAAATTTTGAGATACAAGACTTTGTTGGAATGTTGGATGAGTAGTTGTTGCATGATACGGAGTTGCCGTAAGATAAGGATTTGTCGTAGAATGATGATATGTAGTCGTTCCATGAGAAGGGTCACTCACTCCTGCATATATTTGTATATATTCTTAAGAATGAAACAAAGGCAATTGAAAAATAAAATTTGACATCAAGTTAGACAATGCATATATACCTTTTCCTTTTGTTGTTTTCCGTTTTCGCTTCTCCAAATTGCTCTTCAATCTAGCATTTGTTTAGCCTTTAGTCTTAGCAATCGGTGGATTCAAAATTGGTGGCTCACTACTAAAAAGATCGTTATGCGGTTGCTCGTCCACCTTTTCAAAACATTCCAACATACA
This sequence comes from Acer saccharum, assembly GCA_030490815.1. Classification (NCBI taxonomy): domain Eukaryota; kingdom Viridiplantae; phylum Streptophyta; class Magnoliopsida; order Sapindales; family Sapindaceae; genus Acer; species Acer saccharum. Next base: position 9,227,214 of record CM059875.1, on the reverse strand, counting down.
AATAGTTTCACTATCTTTTTCAAGTAGCTTCATTGCCTTTACTAATTTGTTCTTAACTATCTTAGTTCCATAAATAGTCAATGAAGCTATACTAAAGATATTATTTCCTTCATGCATCAATTCAGACAGCCGTAATGATTGGATATGTTTCTCATTGTTACTTGATGAAACCAAATTTTCACAACTCACAAAATTTCCCTTTTTTGTCTCTTTAGTCCATCTCCTCAATATGTATCTTGATGGTATGCTAGTAACATTATTGAAATCAAGCACTTTCAAAGTATGACAACATAACATCCCCATTGACTCATATAGCATACAACAACATGAAACATCGCAAGAAACGGAATTAAAAGAAACTCTATAAACTCTTTCTTGCCCATCCTCATTTGCTTCATATGTATAAACCCCATTATCATTATGAACTTCATTCATCCTCACTCCCATACAATTTATTAATTCTCAATCATACTACCATCAACATTTAATTTAATCCAATCCATCAAGGGGGGGCGGGGGGTCGAAGCAATCAAACACGTATTCAACACAGAATTGAAGGTACTCACAGAATTAGCATTAAGCCAAGAGTCCATGTATCTCTTAATAATTAGACCAGAGGAAGAGGGATATTTGAAATCTGAAACAAATATGCTTTTGCATCTCCATTTCCAGATGAACCACAAAGTAACTGCAAAGAGAAGGTATCCAAGCATCTCTCTCAAAATACTTTTGTTGTCCTTCAAGTTAAGGAATAGCCATTCCTTCCAGTCATGATTAAACATAGAGGACTTAGAAACCCTTTTGCAGATATTATCCCATATGAAGACAGATTTTGGGCAGCCTCTGAAAACATGGTTCGTATCTTCGCAACTCAGATTACAATTGGAGCAATTAATATTCGTAGGCATACCTTTCGAAGCTTTGTGAACATTTGTAGGAAGTTTGTCATGTAGAAGGATCCATAGAAAGCTTATAACTTTAAGAGGGATTCTAAGCTTCCAAATGAAGCTCCACTGCCATGAATTAATGTCACAGAACTTGTAGTGAAAGGCACTTCTAACTGAGAACTCACAATTTTTAGAGAGACTCCAAATAACTTTATCAGGCCCACTCCTTTGTCTTCCAGTATGAATGCTGATAATTCTAAGCACAATATCCTAAGGTAGAATAGAATTCAGCTTATGAATGTTCCACTCCTCATCATAAATATAATCACTAACTTTCTCAAGCAATTGAGCAGTAGATAAAGGGGAAATAGCCTGGTTCTTAAGAGAGTAGAATTCAGGAACCCACGCATCATACCAAAACTGAATTTTGCTACCATCTCCAACTCTCCAATTCAATCCCCTCAAAATAAGCTCAGCACCAAAGGAAATTCCCCTCCAAGTGCTCGAGCAATTATTCATAGGAAGATTTCCAGAATTAGCAAAATTGCTATCTTTTGAGATATTTTCTTCTCAGCAAACTACCCCATAAGCTAGTGTCATTTTGCATCAACCGCCAGCCAGCTTTAGCAAGCAAGGCTTGGTTCATCTTTTTCATTTGTTTGATACCCAAACCACCCTTATCTTTAGGTAAACAGATAGCATCCCAGTTAACATGATGAATCTTCTTCTTGTTAGCCGAATGACCCCACAAGAAGTCTCTATTGAGCTTATCAAATTTGGAGCAAATCTCCATAGGGAGTTTTATGGACTGCATAGCATAGACATGTATAAAAGAGGCCACAAATTTAATGAGAGTAATCCTACCAGCTAGGGAAAGAGAAGCGCTTTTCCAGGAGGTAAGTCTTTTTTGGGATTTTTCAAGGATCTCCTTGTAAGTTACCCTAGTCACTCTACCATGGATAAGAGGGACACCAAGGTAGTTTCCTAGATTAGTAGTCAAGGGAGAACCACAAGTATCAGTATAAGTCTTGGCTATCGAAGCAGAGATGTTACTGGAGCAAAATACTCTAGATTTATGGTAACTGACTTGTTCACCAGAGAGGTCAAAAAAGAGGTCAAGACAGTTCCTCATAGTAGTAGCTTGCTGCAGAGAGGCTTGGCCAAAAAGAATGAGGTCATCTGTAAAAAAGAGGTGAGAAATTTTAGGACCTCCTCTCGAAACCTTGATATGTTTACAAAACCCTTCCAGCAGCTTTTGGTGAATTAAGTGAGATAATTTCTCCATGCAAAGCATAAAGATATACAGAGATAGTGGATCACCTTGTTTTAATCCACTTCTAGGGGAAATTTCATTAGAAAGTTCACCATTTAATATGACTTTGTATCCAATATATGTTTGTCATTCAAATTAGATTTTTGATTAGTTGAATAAATTTAAATTTATCTAACAAGTTTTTTATTTTATTTTTTTATTTTTAATTTCTTACAACTCATATAGGTTATGTATAAATATTGTACAATTGTTAACAAATCAAGTGTTGTAGTCCAGCGGTAAAGGCTTACCACTTTGATATGAAGTTGCAAGTTCGATTCCTCATAATGACAATTAATTGTCAATATAATCAAGGGTTGGCCAGCGGTCGACGGTGGGGTGGCCGGACGGCGGATTAATTTTTAAAGTTCCAACATCTCTGCAGACGAATGTATACTCTTATTCGACGAAATAAGCTGACGAATTTATTTCGTCGGCTAAAACAAGTTTTAGTCGACGAAACTCAAAATTTCATCGCCTAATACCCTGCCCGACCGAACCATGATGTCCCCACAAAATTGCTGATGAAATTTTTTCGTTGCGTAATACCTTTCCAGATGAATTTCGACTTTTCCCTACGAAAATAATTTGTCTAGAAAGACTAAAATTCTTGTAGTGGTAAATACCTTCTTTTGAACACACAAATTCCCTTTGTCGAATATTGTTTGTTGCATCTCTTCGAATATGCCATTTACGAATACTAAAACCCTTCTTTAAAGCATAGGCTTTGCATAAATCGTAGGCTGCTTTATCAGAGTGAACTTCCATTCATACTTTAAGTTCTCCATCGTCTTCCCCACTGAACATGTCTTCCATTCCTTATACAATTGCTATAAATAAAAATTCAAAACATGTTAACGTGACATTTTTTTTTCATTGGTGAACAAAGAAATAATCATTCTATATTTTCTATATATTTTTACCTATCCTACAATGTTAGATATACAATATTTGTTAAAAAAAATGACAACTTATAAAAGAAAAAAAATATGTAGCAGAGAGATTCAGAGAACTTAAAAAAAAATGAACCCATCTCATATGTTCTGTATTTTTATAAACGATACACATTGTTCTTATAAAAAAATATATAAGAAATATTCATCATATATTTTATTTTTCTATATTTTTTCACTCATCCTATAATGGCCGACATTGAATTTTTTTTTTAATGACAACATAACAAAAATAGAATAGCTGAGAGATTCAGAGCACTCAAAAACAAGCAAACAACTTTTTAAACCATAGTCTCTACCTTAATTGATAGCCCTGGGAAATGGAACGAACCTTTGATTAGGAGAAATTTCTTACCAGATGAGGCAGAGCTAATTCTTAGTATTCCTTTGAGTGCTCTTTCGAAAAGGGATTTAGTATTGTGGCATTTTGACAAAAATGGAATTTTCTCAGTGAAGAGTGCCTATAGAGTAGCAATCTCGGCCATGAAGAGATTTGAAGCTTCCTGTTCTTCTGGTCCCCATCCTCGATGGAAAAAATTACGGTGTTTACAGCTTCCCAACAAAATAAAAATCTTTTGCTGGAAGGCTTGTCGTAATATTCTTCCTGCCAAAGCTTTACTGCATAAAAGAGGAATCATTGATTCAGATTTATGCCCTCTCTGCACTGAAGGTCCAGAAACAGTGGACCATGCCTTATGGGGATGCAAGAATGTGAAGCCAGAATGGAGCCAATGCCCCCTCTTTTCTGATCTAAATAAACTCAAAATTGCTTACTTTCTTGAGAGGGTGATTTGGGTGGCAACTGTGGGCAATTTGGAAAATGTAAGCAATTTTATTACCACAGCTTGGTTTGTGTAGAACAACCGGAACCAAACTCTGCATGGTGACAAAGCTAGAATCTGGGGAGAGTCATGGAAAAAGGCTGTTTTGTTTTTGACAAGTGTGTAGACAAATGAAAATCAGGCTAAAGCCTCTGCTAAATCTTCAATCGAAATCAAGACTTGGAGTCATCCAACTATTGGTACTTTTAAAGTTAATGTGGATGTGGCTTTGGATTTGGGAAGGGGCAGGTTTGGTGCAGAATTGTCATCAGAGATAACACAGGAAGAATCCTGAAAGCTACTGCGTTGGTCTTTGATGGTAGAGTTTCAGCTGATATTGCAGAAGCCAAGGCAATCTATGAGGGCCTTTTGTTAGCAAAGAAGTCAGGTTTGCACCCTTTGTCTATTGAGTCTGATTCTCTTAATGTGGTGAGGTTGTGTAAATGTGAGATTACCACTAGAAGTGATGTGTTTAATGTGATTAGGGATGTCCAGATTCTTTTGAATAGGGATGGAATGACTTCAATTTCTCATATTCCTCGTATCTGCAATATGGTAGCACATGAAGTTGCAAGAAGGGCAATTGGTCTAGAAAATTCTGTCTTCTTAGATGATCATTCTCCTTTTTGGCTGTAGAAGTTGGCCTTATCAGATATCAACTCTAATATTTCTCTTTTGGTATGAATCTTTATCTTTCTTTCTACAAAAAAAAAAAAAAAAAAAAAAAAAAAAAAAACGATTTTAAAAAGAAACAATAATAAAATAATAAACTTTAATATATGTATTAACAAAGTATTGAAAACTTACCGATTTGAATCTCCGGAGAAGGAGAGAAGTGATGTAGACGAAAGCTTGAGAAAGACAATCTCACTGATATGAGCAACCTGTGTCTTCTAAAACCTATTGATTCTATCGAATACCAGGAGAAAGGAAAATAAATTGAGTAAAACTCAAAGAATATTATTCATCAAAACTGCTTAACAATGCTGAAAACAAACGACTAAAATAGGAAAGCAATAAGTCGACTTCCACAAGGAATCGACTTCTAATTTAATTGAAACTAAAACTGAAAAGAATTCCTGACTAAGAAAAGAGAATAAATCCTAAACAAACAAGGACTCTAGAACTGGTTGTGCACGCCATCTAGGAGTCAGCCAACTAGGCTCGCTTTGGATGCCCCACGCGTTCCAAATACGAGTCCGCGATCCTGTCCGCGATCCTATCCGCATCATCCTCCCCAAGTTGAAGAGAATTCGGCCTCGAATTCAGCTCATCTTCGTCCTCAGAGGACGCATTTCCCCGAAAAGGGACTAAGTGTTTAACATTGAACATATCGGCTATCTTAATATGGCTTAGCAGCCTGAGACGATAGGCATTGGAGTTTATCTTTTCGATGATCTCAACCGGGCTGATTTTCCTTGCTGAAAGCTTGTTGTACTCGCCCACAGAGAAGCGATCTTTCGTCAGCACTGCCCAAACGAAATCCCCCACACTAAAGTCCACACTACGGCGTTTCTTGTCTACTGCATTTTTATACTTGGCCGTGGCCTCCATCAGATTCCTATGGGTCTGCTCGTGCACCTCCTGCAACTGTGTTGCAAATTCTTTTGCCTTGCAATGCACCTTGGTGTTGGATGGCAAGAATGCAAGGTCAAGAGGACAACGAGGGAGAATGCCGTAAACCACCTCAAAAGGACTGAACTAAGTGTTACGATTAACAGCATGGTTATGTGCAAACTCGGCTTGACTAAGTTTTTGGTCCCATGTTTTCAATTGCTCACCCACCAGACCTCGCAAAAGGTTCCCCAAAGACCTGTTAACCACCTCCGTTTGCCCATCGGACTAGGGATGGTAAGCACTACTGAAATTCAGCTTGGTACTCATCATTTTCCACAAGCTGCGCCAAAAATGGCTGAGGAAGTGGCTATCCCAATCTGAAACAATTGATTTCGGTAGCCCGTGAAGACGGTACACTTCACGAAAAAATAGTTGAGAACCATTGATGGCATCGGTAGTTTTCTTGCAGGGAATGAAGTGTGTCATTTTGGAAAATCAATCTACGACCACGAAGATGGCATCGAAACCCCGTTGCGTCCGCGGAAGGCTCAACACAAAGTCCATACTAATATCTGCCCATGGCTGTTCCGGAATTGGTAGGGGCATGTATAATCCAGCAATCGTGGCGCTACCTTTGGAGATTTGGCATACGCGACACCTTTCTATGAACCGACCCACCTCTTTCCTCATTGTAGGCCAAAAATATGACGCGGCCACCAGTTGGAAAGTTCGGTCACTCCCCAAATGACCCTCTACATGGAGTTCTTGGATTATTTTTGCTCGTAGACTGCAATTGGGGATACACAGTTGATTTCCCTTGAATATGAAATCTTCTTGCATGACGAAATCAGAAAGTTGATTCTCTTCAATTCTCTTAAGTATGACAGCAAAGAAACTGTCCAAGGAGTATAAATTTTGAAAAGATTCGAAGCCTAAAACCCTCACCCTCATGTCAACCAATAGATTGCGCCGTCGACTAAGTGCATATGCCACTCTATTTAGCACGCCAGCCTTGTGTTTGATGACGAAAGTGAACTGCTGAAGATAAGCTGCCCAAGAAGCATGGCGTGAGGAAACTTTGTGCTGTCTACCCATATGCTTCAATGCGTCATGGTCCGTATAAAGGACAAATTCCTGTAAGAAGAGATAGTGTCGCCAATGTCAGATTGCTTGTACCACAGTATAGAATTCGACATCGTATGTACTATAACGTAGCCTTGCCCCTGACAGTTTTTCACTAAAATAGGCCACTGGCCTCCGATTCTAACATAGAACCACCCCAATTCCCAATTTCGAAGCGCCACAATAGAGTTCAAACGGAACCGAAAAGTTAGGAAGCACAAGAACAGGGGCTGTCGTGAGCCTCCTTTTGATCTCGCAGAAAGCATTTTCCGCTTCAGCTGTCCACATGAATTTGGTAGCCGATTTCATACAGTTGGTCACCGGGACCATGATGCTGCTAAAGTTTGAAATAAATCGACGGTAGAACGATGCCAAGCCGTGGAAACTTCGCACATCAGTAGCTGTACGCGGCTGTGGCCATTGTTGGATCACCTCAATCTTTGATTGATCAACCGATAAACCAGCTGAAGACACTACATATCCTAAAAAGAGCACGTTGTTAGTCAAGAAGGTACACTTCTTTGAAGCTGCTACAAACTTTTCCCTACGTAAAATTAAAAGAATTTCACGAAGATGTTGCAGATGCAACTCTTGGTTAGCACTGTAAATAAGGATATCATCAAAATACACCACTACGCATTTGCCAATGTAAGGTCACAAGGCTTGGTTCATCACCCTCATGAACGTACTTGGTGCATTCGACAATCCGAATGGCATTACCAACCACTCAAAAAGACCCTCCCTAGTTTTGAAGGCTGTCTTCCATTCATCTCCCGGACGGATTCGGATTTGGTGATATCCGCTCTTTAAATCCAACTTAGTAAAAACCATGGATCCACTTAATTGATCCAACAAGTCATCCAGTCTCGGGATAGGGAACCTGTATCGGACGGTGATTTTATTTATTGCTCGACTGTCAACACATATTCTCCAGGACCTGTCTTTCTTCGGGGTTAAGAGAGCAGGAATAGCGCAAGGGCTAAGACTTTCCCTGATGTGTCCTTTTACTAGTAATTCCTCTATCTGGCGCCTCAACTCTTCATGCTCTTTGGGACTCATCCAGTGGTGTAGCATGTTTGGTAAGGTAGCACCTGGCACCAAGTCAATTTGATGTTGGATATCACGCAGCGGCGGTAGGTTGTCTGGTAGTTCGCCTGGAAACACATCCCGAAATTCATCCAAAAGTGGTCTCACCCTACTAGGAGCATCATTCGGCCTAACTTCCACTCTTCCCATCAGTACATACATGACCCCTGATTCTCTTACCACTTCCTCAAACTTGGCCATGGATAACAAATTGGTAGTCTCCCCTGTTGTAACATTTCCAGTTGTTTCCTTCCTTGGCAAAAGAGTGATCTTAATTGAGTTGAAAGAGAATGTGTAGGTGTTTAGGAATCCATCATATATTACCCTCCGATCATACAACCAAGGTCTTCCCAGTAGCAAGTGACAAGCATCCGTAACGACTACATCGCACCAAGTTTTGTCTCTGTAAGTTGTCTCGATGGAGAAAGAGATATTGCTTCTTCCGGCTACCATTACATCATTCCGCTTGTCCAACCATGTGAGCTTGTAAGGACGTGGATGAGCTTCAGTTACAAGCTGTAATTTTTGAACCGTTTCCTCCGAAATAACGTTCTCACAGCTCCCTGAATTGACAATGAACTTGCAGATTTTACCCCCTATTGTGCATGTCGACTGAAACACATTGGTACACAACCAATCATCATCATTGCTGCGAGGAGCAAGGCAGCTGCGACGCATCACCAGTAGCGGTCCACAGTCCCCATCCAAGTGTTCTTCTTCCGTTACTACGGCATCATCAAAAGCTGGGTCGGTTTTGACATCCTCGGACTCCTCTTGCATATTTTCTGAATCCACAAACAGCCCCTTCTTTGGTCCCCTCTTGCAATCTACGAACCGGTGGCTTGTCTCCCTACAATTAAAACAACGAGCACGGGAAGACATTCTTGCTGTTGGCGGTGCTCCTTCTGGCCTAGCGGTACCTGATGGCAGTGTTGCAATTGTACGACCACCACTACTCTGCCCTGCATTGACCACACCCAACCCTCTTCTTGCAAATTGTTTCTCTAATTGTAATGCTCTCTGATAAGCACCAGACACGGTCACTAAGTCAATTAAGTTGAGCACATCTTGGAATTGAGTTCTTGTGCCTCCAATGTATCGTGAAACCCGCATATCATTTGATTCTATAATTGCATTCCTGGAGATCAGTTGATAAAATTCTACTGTGTAGTCATCAATAGATCGATTGCCTTGCTTCAAATTCTGTAGACGCTGAAACATAAGTCGTTCGTAATTGTGTGGCAGGAAGGCTGCTCTCATATGTTTCTTCATCTTCTCCCGTGCGATGATCTTGGGCTTCCCCTGCATGGTCCTGGTTAATTTTAGTTGTTGCCACCAAGCTCCTGCACGTCCCCTAAGTCTCGTCGCAGCAAGTGAAACGCGCCTATTCTTCGGAACTTGTTTAAACTCCAACACCTCTTCTACTACAGCAATCCAGTCGAAATATTCCTCTGGTTGCAGACCCCCTTGAAATTCAAGAATGTCCACCTTGAATCCAGATTCCCACCGCCGTGAATCGTCAACTGCAGGTCTTCTCTGCCTTGGCTGAAGAGGGGCAAATGGGTTGTCTTCATCAGCAGAATCCTCCTCCGCAAAAGGCGAATTTGGAGCCCCCTGAAATTGTTGCGTCATGGCAGCCATCTACTGCTTTAACGCCTCCACCTGTTGTCATAACTGTGCGATCCCGTCACGTTCATAGATTTCGTCAACTGGAGCCTCCCGAGCATTCGGGAAATTAGCACGTCTGCTTGGCGGCATGATGGTGAAATTTTAAACCTAGCTCTGATACCAAACTGATGCAGATGAAATCTTGAGAAAGACAATCTCATTGATATGAGCAACCTGTGTCTTCTAAAACCTGTTGATTCTATCGAATGCCAGGAGAAAGGAAAATAAATTGAGTAAAACTCAAAGAATATTATTCATCAAAATTGCTTAACAATGCTGAAAACAAACGACTGAAATAGGAAAGCAATAAGTCGACTTCCACAAGGAATCGACTTCTAATTTAATTGAAACTAAAACTGAAAAGAATTCCTAACTAAGAAAAGAGAATAAATCCTAAACAAACAAGGACTCTAGAACTGGTTGTGCACGCCATCTAGGAGTCAGCCAACTAGGCTCGCTTTGGATGCCCCACGCGTTCCAAATACGAGTCCGCGATCCTATCCGCATCAAGAAGTGTGAGAAAATTTTGTTTTTGATTGCAGATAAGTCGTGCATCAGTGAATGGAGAAGACGGTGAGTTGCTACATAGGTTTAACTCAGATATCTGAGTCGGCAAGTTTTTAATGACTAGACAAGCTTTTTTATGAGCTGTCAGTGAAAATTATGAGGTTTTTATAAAGACGATGATGTGTTGAAAAATTAGTGGTTAGGTGTGCCACATCACCTCTTAAGTTTGAGGTACTGATCGAAGAATCTCTCGTATGGAAGATGCGGAAACATGTAATCAACTTTGCAGGAATTCTCTTCCATGCCAATCCATGATGCTATTTCCTGGAATTCTATAATTAATTTGTGGTTTTGCTCACCATGGAGAAGGCAAAAAGGCTTTAGAAATGTTTGAAAGAATGACATTAACTGACGTTGAGCCTAACCAGATAACCTTAATTTATTGGAGTTGTGTCTGCTTGTCGTCATGCGGGATTGGTAGACGAAGGTAGATACTACTTTGATTATATGAAAAACAACAGTAGGCATGTATTTCTTTCAGGAGATAGATCACACACTATTTATGTGAATCTATTTATTTTATTTTTTATTACCAAGAAATAAAGGTTATTATACAATCAAAATTGGTGAGTTAAATAACAAGAGCCAAGTAATTGTGAACAGAACCATGTTCATCGATATCAAACCTCTGCTAGAAGAAAATACATAATTATAGACAAATATTGTAACACCCCAAAATTCAAAGAGTAATTAAGCACTTTGATATGGGATGTTCTATCATAAACCATAAATTATTTCATCAAAGAAAATTAATAATTATAAAATACCTCCAAATAAATCAATCTCCAATGAAAATATATCTTCAAATAAAACCAACGATAAGGTCCAAATAGATCTAAAGGAAATTAAAACAATTCTGAGAATCTTAAATTCAAATTCTAAGTAACAAAATATAAAGGGAGTCGTTATATAAAATCTCAAACACTTCCAACTCTAAGTCTATCGCCCTAGGGGTAAGTTCTTAAAAATCTCTGTCTGTAAAAATGTTAAATGATAAGGGATGAGTTGTCAACTCAATAAGAATTGCATAATACACAATTGAAAACATTTATAACAAATAAAAAATAATAATAAAAAAGTTAAATAAAAAATTTAAAAAAAAAAAGAAGCTTTTAAAGAGTACATAAAAGCAAAAATCAAATATTCATATTCAAGTAAACTTGTAAAATTAAAGTAGCATTTTCATTGTACGATAACGATTAATAATATTTCATAAAAATAAGCTCAAATCAAGTAGTGTCACCAATACCCCCGGTGACCCGGCCATTTACATTTCGGAAATTGGTACATAACCAAAATCATAACATTTCATTTGTCACGCGTACTACATTTATATTTTCACTAGTGATCACCATTTCATTTACTACTGACATTAAGCGAAAACATCACTTTCAAAAAATGTTTATAATAATACATTTGCATTACTAAAGCACAAAAGAACGGAACATATAAACTTTTAAACAAGAGTTCAAGTAAAGGCAAAACTTATTTAAAGAATGTATAAGTAGAAAATATATGAGTTTACATAAGTATAATCATTTATATATAAATCGTTTCGGAACATAATAATATAATAATTAAATTTGTTTCATAAGGATTTTTTTTCTTTTTCTTTTTGCAACCACATACTATGCAAAAACCATTTACCTTGGAAGATAGCCAGTAAATTTAATGCTTCACTAACAATGTTGGAAAGTCACAGGTGGAACCTAAACATTTAGAATAATAATCCTTCAATCAAAATAACCAAATAAAAGAAATCTAACTCCTCTTCTTTAAAGAATATGTATTTTTATTCATTTTATTATAGAAATTCCAGTAAAACTGATTTTAGTGCACAAACGCTAGTGATTCGAAAATCTTAAGGGCCTCAAAATATTTCAAAACTTAGTCAATAATCCTAAACATCAGATTACTAACTCCCCTCAAAATATCAGAATTTTATCAAACACCTATGAATTTCTATAATTTCCTGAGCACACAAGGGTCAATCCTGAAACAACCCTTCATACCATGAAAAATTCCAAAATTTTATTTATAGACTAAGATACCAATACTCTATCTCTATACTGAAAATTAGAATTTAATCCATCTCCGTTTGAGAATTAAAATTCCTACAGCACCAAGAGATCATGACTGTCAGCCTAACTATTATGGCTTAAACATCAAATATACACACAAAATTAAAATAATTATATATCACTAAAATTCACAAAATTTTATCTCCTGATTCAATAATGTCTCTAAAACCATAGTACCAAAAATCAGACCTAAATACATCCCAATATCAATTTAAAATTACTCTAATACAACAAGGTTAGTTTGACGATTCAGAAAATCTACATATGAAACCGATTTAGAAATAAAATCTTCCTAAGATAATCACCATCAAAAATTCTGAAAATTATAATACAAGTTGATATATAACTAATATAAGTCTACCATTCTCATACTAAATTTTACCATCAACTGCAACCTACAAATATAATTAAAACAATCAACACTAAGTTGCTTCAACTCTATTAAAACAAATCAAGATTGCAACCTATACTAACACTCAAATTTGAACTCTTTAATGAACTCCAAAATTGAAGCACTTTTTTTTTTTTTTTTTTTACCGAATCTCGTATATTTCTATTTCATTTATTCCAAAATCCATGCATTAAAATATCTCTATCCAAAAACCAACATTGAACAATTGATAGAGGCCCAAACTTTGTTAATGAGATATTTGAATGTTTAAAAAAAGCAAAGAGTTTTGAGAGAGATTAAGGCTGTAAATAAATATTTAAAGAGAAACAAAGTTTAAGAACTTTACCTTGAAAACACTCTAACTCAATCTACAGAATAGTAGTTTTCTATATTCTTTTGTGAGAGTTATCAATTTTTTTGGCAGAAAAGAAAGCGTAGAAAAGAATATAAAAGTTTTAACGTGAAAACTCATTTATCTCTCTTTAAAGAGAAGAATATAAATCAAATTCAATTTCCTAATATCTCTATACGTTGAGATAAAGATAATCAGTGTAAGGAGATAGTGGTTTTGTGCTAATAAACCACCTACCAATCTCCTAGATAGATTAAATTATTAGACTAATGTACAATGTCTCTATTATCTATTCTATAATCTATTATTATTACTAATAAAGAGGAAAAATTTCGGGTCTTACAAATATTATGAACCAATAGATATACAATTATAACAAGAAAATTGAAACATGATGGTGGGACCGTGATGACTAAAGTAAATCACATTATAATTACTAGGACTAATTAAAAAGGCTCTTCTCAGTTATATAAACTGGACCACAGGCTCTTCTAAGACCAAATTGCGTTCGAAACCATAAAAATTAAATTGATCAATTACAGCATTTTTTTTTTTTTTATTAAATGAATATAGTAAAAGGTGAAATTTTTTGTAGTGAATGGGATGTTATATAATAATTATAAAAAAAAATTAATTTGATTGTAAAATTTATTCAAAGGTTTTTTTTATATAAAATTTACAAACAAAAAAAAAGCTACAAATTATATATTTGAATGATATATCTGGATTAAAATTGTTGGAGTATGCAACTAATTAACATGGAAGTCATGGTAGAGGAACTGATCAACAAAAGGAAAGTTCAAGCAAAATTCTGAACAAGGTCAAATAGTCAAATACTATTTTGTAAACTACCAAGAAAGTGGAAATTAACCAAAAAAGGAAAGTCCATGACCAATTCATCAAATTCAACTTTCCATTTTTTTTCACTTTTCATAGTGTAAGTTTTCTTTGATAATCAAATTTTCTTACTTTGACTAGTTTACTTGAAAAAAATATTTTGGACTTAAGTTTGATTAGAATTGGAATCAACGTACACGACTTGATTAGATGCCTATGGTACACGAGACTCGAATCCCAACCACTAATGTAGAAGAACAGATGTACTACCATCTATACTAAGAGCTAATGTGCTTCTAGTCAAGACGTGTACATTGATTTCAATTCTAATAAAACTTAAGTCCAAAATATTCTTTTCAAATAAAATAGTCAAAGTAAGAAAACTTACACTATGAAAAGTGAAAAAAAAAAAAGGAAAGTTGAATTTGATGAATTGGTCATGGACATTCCTTTTTTGGATAATTTCCACTTTCTTGGTAGTTTACAAAATAGTATTTGACTATTTGACCATGTTCAGAATTTTGCTGGTTGATCAGCTCCTTTACCATGATTTCCATGTTAATTAGTTGCATACTCCAACAATTTTAATCCAAATATAAGTATATCAGTCAAATAATTTGTAGCTTTTTTATAAATTTTATATAAAAAAAAAATTCTTTGAATAAATTTTACAATGAAATTATTTTTATTACATAACATCCCATTCACTACAAAAAATTCCACCTTTTACGATATTCATTTACCGGCATTTAATAAAAAATGCTGTAATTGATTCTAATTACAGGATTTTTTTTACGAAAAATGTCGCCAAAGATGCGTACACATGACTTTTTTAAAGGATTTTAAAAAATGCTGTTATTTATTTCTATTACAGCAGTTTTAAAAAGTTGTAAAAGAAACACGCGGTTTCCCAACAAAAAGAAAAAAGAAAAAAGAAAAAAAAAAACGCAGGTGTTTCCCTTCCCTCATTTTTTTTTTTTTTTTAATTACAAATTTTCTATTACGCTAACATACGCTAATGGTTTCAAACGCATTAAAAAAAAATGAATTTTATTTTTATGGTTTCGGACGTATTTTGATCTTAGAAGAACCTTTTTAATTAGTCCTAATAATTATAATGTGATTTACTTTAATCATCAAAGTCCCACCATCATGTCATGGTGTATGTCGTAGTACTTGATTTTTAGTACGTTCTTTGCATCTTTCAATTTTCTTGTTATAAATTTATAATTGTATAATCTATTGGTTCTTAACACCTGCGATTACTAATTGCCATATAATATTTATCTATAATTCTATATTTTCTTCTATTAGAGGTTTGATGTTTTGGGAATTTAAACCGATGAACACGGAAACGACATACCTAATATTCCCACACTTAACAATTAAACGTCTACTAGCAGAAAAAATTAGATAAGAGAAAATAAACCAATCAAAATACAAAATATACGTGGAAACCCTAATCAAGGAAAAAACCATAGGCTGTCGAACAACAGAGAAAGTTCCACTATATAATAAATTGTTACAACCATATACTCCAAGATTCTTTCTCTAACCCAAACCCCAAACTATCGAGCCTTACTAAGCCCCTAAGCTCACAACCAAACTTTACATCATGGCTCTCAGTTCACAATGCTCACTAGATCCCCTCAAGTACTCCCTGAATATCCCATAGGTCTCCCCTGAATACAACTAACGGATCTCATACTTGATCCACTGATATTCCCTTGGATCCTTCCCCATATATTCCCATGGGTCTACCCTCGGATCAAACCCACTCTCTGATGTTACAAGTGTTTCTTTTGACTCCACTCACAATAAATAAATATTACATGTATTTATACTAGAGTACTAGGGAAGTTCGAAACCAACAAGGAAATCTTCTCTTACACGCACAATTCTTCTTGATCAACGCAAAGTCTTACTCTTTTACGCTCAAGACTTTGCTGTTCAACCATGAAGACAAAATCTTTCCTTTTTCCGTTTCTTTTATGCATAAGAACTTCCTAAAAGAAATAACTTCCTTTTCCACTAAAGATTTCCCGTTTCACGCATGCTTATGATTGACTACGGTTAGGGTCACATTCACCCTACACTGTTACAAGTCACCTGAAATTGACCGCAATCCATGTGCCACGAATTCAGGAAACCGCTGTCCCTACCTACAACACTTTTGACAACGTAAACCTATAGAATTGGACCGATGTCCTTACCGTTGTGCAATTGCACAGTGCAAGGCACATGGCAACTCTATGAGCTCCTTTCTGGGATAGACCGTTGTCTAACCCACAACGTTGCCCACATCAGTTTTCTTCATTCTTCTTTTCTTCAGTCCTCCTTGGTCTTCAAACCTCCCTCAAACACCATCTCCAACTTCCAAACATTTATCACGTTTTTCAGGAAGTTTCACATCAATTGAGTCTCATTTGGTTAACATTGGGTTCACTTGAGAATACGAGCTAAAATTTGACAATTTTCCCATTTGGCTTGAATTCTCAAGACCTTTGTCCACAACCACGACTCTCTATTCCAAGAATCACTATACCCCACCATAAGGTATAACCACTTAAGAATGAACCAACCTAAGATTTCTTTTTCTGTTTCGGCACCATGTCGAAATGACCTGTTGAAATTGTGGTACAACTCCTCACGTCAGATTTCTAGGGAGTTTGTCAATCATCAACATCCTTGTCCACCCACACACCTTGCATCACCTTCTGACCGATGCCCATGTGCAAACAAGTGGACCAATAGCAGCAACACATCCTCTCTATAACCAGTGAGGAAACCTATCAAAAGAATAAACGTGTCCTTATATCACCCAATCCGATGAAAGACTTGCTACTAGCAACACTTGGAGCGCTTTGCTGGATAAGCTCCACACCACACCAGAGACTTCAAGCGTTCATGAGTTTTTTTTTTTTTTTTTTTTTTTTAATCACCTTGTATAACCCAGATTGGATAATCAACCATGACTCGTACTTGCCACCACGAGCCAAACTTCTCCTCCATCAAACCCTACCGAGTTCGAAACCACTTTCAAGACGTATCTTCTTTGCTAAACTCATACTAGGCAACCATGAATCATCATCCCAATACCATCAAGTCATCTATACGATATCCCGTAAAGACTTAAAACCACCATCGCCAACCATATGGCTCTAATACCAATTGTTAGGAATTTGAATCGATGAATGTGGAAGCGACATGTCTAATATTCCTATACATAACAATTAAACGTCTACTAGTAGGAAAAATAAGATAAGAGAAAATAAACCAATTACAAAACACAATATATACGTGGAAACCCTAATTAGGGAAAAAACTATGGGCTGTCAGGACGACAGAGAAAG
Organism: Acer saccharum; assembly: GCA_030490815.1. Lineage (NCBI taxonomy): Eukaryota > Viridiplantae > Streptophyta > Magnoliopsida > Sapindales > Sapindaceae > Acer > Acer saccharum. Next base: position 9,210,227 of record CM059875.1, on the reverse strand, counting down.
TGCAACTATATGATAAATTATTACAACTATATACTCCAGAATTCTCTCTCTAACCCAAACCCCAAACTACCGAGTCTTACTAAGCCCCGAAGCTCACAACCGAGCTTTACATCATGGCTCTTAGCTCACAACGTTTCCTAGATCCCCTTGAGTATTCCCTGAATATCTCATAAGTCTCCCTTGAATATCATCCATGGTTCTCATACTTGATCCACTGGGATCATATCATGAATGTAAGGGGAATTACACAACCACTTGATTATTCAAGCACGTAAGGTATTAATGAATGTGAAATAAACATTAAGCAAACCAAAAAGTACATTTTGCCAACTTCCAAGTAAGTGGAAATTAACCAAAAATATAAAAGATGACCAATTCATCAAATTCAACTTTCCATTTTTTTTTTCACTTTTATAGTAAATTCTTCTTTAATGAATAGAATACTTCACAATGAGAATATTCTCTTCGATAATTAATTTTTCTTACTTCAGTTTTTTACTTAAACAAGAATTAGGAACTTGTCATGAAATTGCTTGATTGCAAAAGATGATAGGGACAATTAGGGAGTGTTCGACTTTGGTCAGCGACGAATTTCACATTAATTTTTAGATTATTTTTTTTTTTTTTGGTATATCCATAAAAAGCTAAAAGTACATTTTTATAAATGCAATAAGTTAAAGTTTTGGTTCATACTTTAAAAAAATAAAAAAATAAAAATAAAAATCGGACATTATTGAAATTTGAAAACCTTTCTAAGGTGTCTGTTTTTTTAGTTCTAATTTTAATAGTGATAATTAAGAACGTAATAGGTCTTAATCATTAAGATTCTCTAACTGCTTGTTTTTTTATTCTTTTTCTTTTGATGCTTTTACTCAAATCATTAAGATTCTCTTAAAAAAAAAAAAAAACATATTTGAAAGTAATTTTGGATAAGCTTTTTACATATAATTATGAATTTATGATGGGTCGGTGTCGGAACCCTTTTTTTTTTTTTTTTTTTTTCACAAATTGCACTCTATTAGATATGCACTTTCAATGATTGAGAAGGCATCAAATATTTGTATGACTAATGTGCAACTACTAATGCAAAACAACACATATTAGATACAATTGTTACTTTTTTTTTTTTTTTTTTTGGAATTAAATACAATTGTAATTTGTAACTATTAAAATGTAATGATTTAAACATAATGTACACGCAGTGTCCGGCCTAATATTAAGCCCAAAGTTGTAGTTGATGGCTATGTTACTAATGTAATTTTAATTCACATTAAAAATATAACAGTTTTGGATGCAATTTCAACGACACGTCTCCTTTTGTTTACCCTTCAAATTTCAATGTTTGTGGAGTACAGAGGTTTAATCTCACCTTGCATACAGCGTATTTATTAGTGTTGGACTTGAAAGGGGGTTCAAATTCCACCACAAGTATTTACCATCTCATATAAATGTTGTAAGAGTAGATTTTCAAACTACACATATAGTGTTGAAAGGGAGTTAAAATCCCACTATGTGTATTTTCGAACTAATATAAAATATATCAATTTCTTACATGTAGGTCATTGGATTTAAATGATGCTTTGACAAGTGTATGCAGCCAAGTCAAAGCATTTAAATTCAATGTCCCACATATAAGGAACTGATATATATATATATACAGAAATTCTATTATCAGTTCGAACTAACAAAAGTTATATCAGTTCCTTGCACATGGGCCACTGGATTTAAATACTTTGACTTGGCTGTATGCACTTATCAGTCAAAGTATTTAAATCCAGTGACCCACATATAAGGAACTGATATAACTTTTGTCAGTTTGAACTGATAATAGAAAGACTGTATATATATATATAGTATTTTTATTGTCAATTCGTCCCGACAATAAATATATCAGGACGAAGAATGTAGACCACATATTATGGAGAAGTTTTGACAAATGCATACACTTTGAGTCATAGTATGTAAATCTAGTGATTCATATTCTTCGTCCTGATATATTTATTGTCTGGACGAATTGATAATAGAATATATATATATATATATATATATATATATATATATATATATATTTGATGATGTAATCCCGCATATGTATTTAGTAATTTACCAGCGTGTGTAGAAAGAATTCTTGGTAAGCCTCAAAAAAACCTCTTATTTGTTTGCGGTCAATTTTTTTTTTTTTTTTTTTTCTTTCAAAAAAGCAATTTCAATGTGTAAAATTCAATTTAACACAATTTGGTGAAGTTGAATTAATGCCTATGGTGGCCATTGCTCAAACCCTCGTTCCCAAAAGTACAGTATTAAGAAAGAAAAAAAAAAAAAAGGAAAAAAAAAAGTAATTACACAATCTACATGAGGTTTTCTTATTTACATGCAGAAACAATTTTTTGAAAACTAACATTGACATCCTCTAGTGTTAGTGAAATTTGGTCAAACTTAACTGGTGAAAGGACATTTTTATCATTATATATATACATATATAAATATATATATATATATATATTGATCTCGACCGTCCATATATCTTGAGATGGATGTTGTAGATCTATCTCTCTCCTTTTTTTGGTTTACACCATCCGGTTTCCGGGTGGGGCGGATCCACCATACGGTGCAATCAACCCAGACCACACCCCGACTAATCCGGACTCGAACCAGGTCAGCCCACTAAGGGGTAAAGTGCTCCCAATATGTGTAGCTCCGTTCATAAGGGGAGTTGAACCCACGACCTTGCTTAAGGGATGAGAGTGTCGAACCACTCACACCAACACATGATTTGTATCTCTCTCCTTTTCTTCTTGCAATTTTTTTTTTTTTTAAATGATCTCTATTGTCAATCTCTAACATATAGAGTAGAGATCAGTTGGAGATCTATTTTTTTTTCAACATTTTCCTTTTGTTTTAATTTATTTCTAACATGTTTTATTTTATTAAATTAAGACTAATATAAGTATTTAAGTCTTCCTACCCTTTATTATAAAAAATAAAAAGAAAAGTCTTGGTACCATAAGACTTTTTTATTTTTTATTTTTTTTTTAGTATTGCAACTATTACAATAAAACCTACCAAGATTAGACAATAATGTGTAGATCCGGATATCAACTCACATAAACCAGGAGAAAATTCCCTACACATGCTTTTAAAATGCGTATGGGAGGAATCGAATCCCTAACCACTAGGGTGTGCACCTCCCTTGGTACCATATGATCAATTATCAATATATAGTTAAAGTTAATTTTCAAACAATATCGAAAGGTGAGGTCAATGTCAATTTCTAAAGAAGTTGTTTCGTGTAATTACTTCTAAATATATATATATATATATATATATATTGAAATATTTTGTAGTTTTTTAATATTTTGACCAAATCACACGGCTTCTAATAATTTGGCCTCTCCATCAAATCTCTGGCTTTCGCCCTTAATTTAACAATTGAAAACTTGTCTTATAAATTGTGGTTCCATAACACATGTATAAAACAATTATCTTCTTTAAATTTAAACTTTACCGCATTTTTGTAAAGCTTTTTCATTGGTTATTATAAAACGGTGTATGAAAAATAATAATGATATCACCATCTAATATGACTTGACAGTAGACCTGGCACGGTTCCGGTTCGAACCGGGGAATCGAACCGGAACCGGATTTTAAGTTCCGGTTCCGGTTCTAAGGTTTGAGGAACCGGGCGGTTCGAACCGCCGGTTCGTACAATTTTTTTTTTTTTTTCTTTTTTTTGGGTTACCGTTGGAGGCCCAACGGCTACCCCCTTTTTTTTTCTTTTTCTTTTTCTTTTTTTTTTTTAAATACCAACCCCACCCCCCCTCCTTCCATTTTTCCTCACACCAATTTCTTCTCAATCCCCCCCTCCCCCCCCCCCCCCCCCCCTCCTTCCATTTTTCCTCACACCAATTTCTTCTCAATTCTCTCTATTCTCTCCAACACTCTCAAGTCTCTCAATCTCCAAGTCTCCAAGTTTCCAAGGTTATTAATATTTATTTCATTTTGTAATTGTTTTATTTGAAATTAATTTTATTTGCAATTTACAATTTATTTTATTTACAATTTATTTTATTTCGAATTTATTTTATCTCCAATTTATTTTATTTGCAATTTATTTTATTTCCAATATATTTTATTTTCAATTTATTTTATTTACAATTTATTTTATTTCCAATATATTTTATTTTCAATTTATTTTATTTCCAATTAATCTTATTTCCAATTTATTTAATTTCCAATTAGTCAATAATCAATTACTAACTTTCCAATTTCATTTTCATTTATTTGCAATTACTAGTTTACTACTTTTGTACTTTACTACATAGTACCTACTATTCTACATTTCTACTAATAGTCTAATACCATTATTCTTCTAAGTTCTAAGTTCTAAGTTTCCAATTCTCTCCCAAATTTATTTTTAAATGGCAAGTGGAAGTGGAAATGGAAGTGGAAGGGGTCACGGCCGTGACGGTCCTAGGCGTTCGATTTCGATGAAAGGTAAGGGTCATATGGTCGATAATCTCGGTCGTAACGACTCCACCTATCACGAATATCTGCAACACCAGGCCTATGCTGAAGACCTAGGCCTAAACTGTCCTACTCCCCCTCTAATAATTTCTGAATCCGATCCCAATGACACCACCCCCAATTTGACAAGCTAGTCAGAAAATATGCATGATATTGATACACCTCCGGGTTTTGGTTATGATCCATCGGAAGTGGAACTACAAGAGGAGGAAGATCTGATACAGAAGCGGAACAAATCTGATCTCTTCACCAAACATATGAAGAAAGTTAGGAAAGAAGATGGAGACTTTGTAGCGGCTTGCAATTACTGCACCAAAACATATAAGTGGAGCAAATCCGGAGGATATGGCACTTATTTGAAGCATATTGAAACCAAACATCCAAACGCAATGACCAGAACGAGGTCACAATCACAAATTCCCAGGTACGCTACTCCTAACCAATAGTTATTTCGTTATACTGATTAACAAAATAGAGAAGAAATAGCTAGGATGGTAGCAGTAGAACACTTATCATTCAGTTTTGGTGAAAGGGTTGGTTTTGTTAACTATTGTCGACTAGCATTAAACCCTGCTGCATGCCGTGTCCCTAGAGCCACGTTCACACAAACACTTGAAAAGATTTATTTGAGAGAGAAAAAAAAGTTAGAAAAATATTTTGAAAAATATAATGGTCGTGTTAGCGTATGTGCCGACATATGGACTGACCATTGGCAATCGCATTCATACTTGAGTGTCACTTGCCATTATATGGATAATGCATGGACTATCCAAAAAAGAATTCTTGCATTTAGAGTTTTTGATGATGCACACACTGCTCAGAATATTTATAAACAGCTTAGAATTATTTTTTCAGAGTATAATATTGAAAACAAAATTTTTGCAATTGGTTTTGATAATGCTTCTGCCAATACCGCTGCTATTCTATCTTTAATTGATTTATGCAAACCCTTTCTTGGTGGTACATTTTTTCATCAAAGGTGTGCATGCCATGTTTTAAATATATGTGTTCAAAAAGGATTAGAAACTCTTGGAGAATTTATTGTACCTATTAGAAAAGCCCTAATGTTTTTATGGAGACAGCCTTCTACAATGAAAGCATGGGTAAGATATTGTAAATAAAATGGTAGACGTGTCGTTAAATTTACTCGTGATGTTCCAACACGTTGGAATTCTACTTATAAAATGCTTGCTCAAAGTTATGAGTATAGGGATTTATTAGTTTCTTTTATTCAATTTCATGTTCCTACCATTGAACTTTTTGAAACTCATTGGGATGCTTGTTACAATGTTTTCAATTTGTTAAAAAAATTTCATAATGCTACAAATAATTTATCTAGTATTTATTTTCCTACAACACATTTATTTATTATTGAGAGTATTAATATTGCTGGTGCATTTTTTTATTGTGAATCTGACCGAGCAATAGCGGAAGCCGTTAGTGCTATGAAGGCAAAATGGTTAAATTATTATGAGGAGTTTCCAAATATTTATTTGATTGCTATGGTTTTTGATCCACGTTGTAAATTACAATCTTTGTCTTATTATCTAGATGGTTATTATGGCAAAAAAGGTTTAAATATGCAATATGATGTTGAAGCCTGTTGTGGTAGAGTTAAGAAATTATTGTATAGTTTATATGATGAATATGTTACATTGTATGGATCCTCACCGAACATAGATGTTACACGAACACAAACTGCATCTCAGCCTCCATCATCCTCCTCTGGATTTTTGAATTTAGCGTATAGTATGTTATTAAAAAAAACCAAAAAACCAAGATGTTCTTCATCAAGCTCCGGTTCGTATTCCGAGCTTGAATCTTATCTAGCTTCTTCTTGTGAGTTTACAGAAGCATTTGATATTTTAAAATATTGGAATGATACAGAGTACTATCCAATCATGGCTATGATAGCCAAAAATATTTTTTCAACACCTGTTTCTACTGTGGCGGTGGAACAAGAGTTCAGCGCCGGAGGGAATATCTTAGATGAAAGACGTTCGTGCTTGACACCGAAAGCACTTCAGATACAGGTTTGTGTTGATGATTGGACAAAGGCGGAAAACAGACAACAAGAAATCGATCAGGAGCTAACATACGATTTCTTTAAAGATGATGAACCTGAAGGCTTTGGAGCAGTGGAGCCGGAATAGCAAACCTGTAATAAAAATTAGTCCACGACTCCACCGTCTCCACGTCATCACCAAACCTGTAATAAAAGGTAAGAGAACTACGTGGCCTTTGATTCCTCTAAAACCCCCCAAGAGGATACGTAGGCAACTTAATTGTGGTAAAAATTAAGTGCAAGGCTAATAAGTTTACATTTTTTTTTTTTTTTAATTTAATTTTGTAATTTGTCATTTATTTATTTTATGTTATTTTTAAAATTTGGGTGACTCAATTTCCAAATACCCAATGAAATGTAAATTGTAAATTGTCATTTTGTTTAGTTTTATTTTAATTTAATTTTGTAATTTGTCATTTGTTTATTTTATTCAAATAATAACCCAATGAATTTAATTTAATTTTGTAATTTATCATTTATATACTTATAAGTTACAAGTTGTCAAGTTAGAACTTAGAAGTCTTTTTTTTTTGTTTGTTTAATAAATAAATAAATAAATAAATAAATAAATAAAAGGTTCAAACCGCCGGTTCCTATGGAACCGGAACCGGAACCGGAACCGGCGGTTCCGGAACCGGAACCGGAACCGGCATATAGCAGTTTCGGTTCCGGTTCCACCAAACCATGGAACCGGAACCGGAACCGTACCGGGTCTACTTGACAGTAATATTCATGTAAATAAATAATTAATGCACTATGAAAATAATGTATGATAAGTACAATCTCAACCGTTAAAGTGCTATGATATAGCTGTTGAAAATTTACATAAAACTTGCGATTGCATCACATTTATTACGCATATCACGATTATTCTGAACCGTTATATTTTATGATCTTACGATTGCAAACTTGCTTAAATAAATACAATTAATCCTACCCAATTATAAGAAAGTTCTAATAATAATTTTTAAATCATATACACAAAAACTCAATCCAAAAAAAAAAAAAAAAAAAAAAAACTTCAATAAAGCATATTCCTTGTAGAATTTAATTCAATCCATCAACATCATCCATGGCAGAAAACGAACAAGCCAGGAAAATGCATTTTTCTTCTTGACACGTATCAATATACCATTGGACGAATCCTGTACGTACCAACGGGGCGAGAGAGTTAACTCAGAGACTCGCCATATATTCTCACATTTCCAAAACTACCCCTAAACAAACAAGCGGGAATCGAGTCAAGATATAGGGACATTTTGGTAAAACAGACAAAGCAAACAAGAAAAGGACCCGAAACAGACTATAAATTCCAGTTCAATGAACTGATCCAAATCCGCCTCTATAAATACCACAACCTTACACTTTTATTTTTTCAGTGTTCTTCCTCATTTCTACTCTCCGGTTTTCATAGTCCAGAGAGTCGCAGAGACGAAACAAAACGACAACGTAAAAGCAAAAAGTAAAAGCTGCTCGTCCTTTTCATGGCGATGTAGATAGAAATAGAAATAGAAATTCACGTACATTGTTCGAGTAAAGACGGATTTGTTGTCTTTGAAAAAAATAGGGTTTCTTAATTTTCAGTGATGGATCTGGTGCGACACCTCCTGCTCCTCCCAACCTTTATTTCATTTTGTTTCTACTGATAATTTGTGAAATGAGAACAAATAAAATCGATTTTCTCGATTCTTGTTTCCAAACTTTTTATTTTCTTCTTTGAGAAAATTGATTTTCTCAGTAAAAATAAACTGGATTTCTTCTTCTGTGAAAGTCACCGAAACGTTTTATTTTTATTTTTCTCCATGTCGATTTTATTTTCTTGCACTTTCTAGGAAACTTCAGCATTATCTCGAGAAAAAAAAAACTGGAACTTTTTCTCTCCAGAGACTTATCGAAACTTTTTTTTTTTCTTTGCTTGGAAATTTTGTCATTTCCTCAGTTAAAGAGTGTCTATGAAAGTGACTTGAATGTTCTTCTTCTTCCTTTTTTTTTTTTTAAAGAAAAATTTCTTTCTGATCTCGATTTTAGTTTGTTGTATGAGTTTATTTTCTACCGTTTTCTATAAAACTTAGGCTTTTTCTCGAGAAAATTTTATTTTTCTCACCGAATTTTTTCTTTCTTTTTTGTGTTTTTTTTTTTTTTTTTTTTGCTTGGAAATTTTGTCATTTTCTCAGTTAAAGAATGTCTATGAAAGTGACTTGAATGTTCTTCTCTTTTTTTTTTTTTCCCTCTCTGATCTCGATTTTAGTTTGTTGTATGAGTTTATTTTCTGCGTTTTCTATAAAACTTTGGCATTTTCTCGAGAAATTTTTTTTTCCTCACCTAATTTTTTTTTTTTTTTTTTTGATAATTTTTTTGGTCTAACTTGCAGGAAATACGGAGATTCAGTTCCACGGAGATTTTGAACTCCGTCTCAAAAAACCGTATATACTCTTCTTCATATACAAATTCAATAACCGACTTAGAAACAAACCTTATCAAATCAGTCATAGAAGACGACAGAGACCAGCTCATCGTCCTCTCCAAGCACCTCTGCTTCACTACCGACTCTTCACTAGACAACGACGGCGATAGCCGGAGGAACGCCCTCTCCAAGCTCCTCCACCTCTGCTGCACCCTAGACTCCATCAACTGTGCCGCCTTGCTGGTCAGCGGGGAGCTCGGGGCTGCCGCGGCGATCAACATGGTGGACAGTGCAACCGGGAAGTCGCCGTTGCACGTGGCGGCTGAGTCGCACGCGGCACGTTGCGTTGAGATGCTTTTGAAGAGACGCGCTCGTACGGACGTGAAGAGCAGGGACGGACCGCGACTGCTTGCTCTTGAGCTGTCTTTGTCTTGTAGCAGGTAGCCGAAACTTGAAATTGAAAAAAAATGAAAATCGAGAAAACGTCGTTTTCAAGTTTTTGTGGTTTTAAGTGGTTAAAAGATGGAAGTCTTTTCTTTATCAACCGTCTCTCCAGAAAATAGAAAAAAAACTCAGCTTTGATGGAAACTCAGCTCGCTTTTATATATATATATATATATCAGTTTTAGTTTCTTCTCATTTTTTATTTATATTTTTTGTGAATTTTTCAGGATGAACTTGGTTTGGAACCCAGATAAAAACTCCATTGAAGACTTGGTTGTTATGCTTAGTGATAAGGTTGAGACAAACTTGTTTGGTTTATGTTAACAGTTAATTGATTGATGGACTGACTGGGGTTATTGATTTTTTTTTATTTTTAAGGATTTGACAACTGTGAAACTATTGAGCGAGAAAACGAAGGAGATCCACGAGGTGGCATATGCAATCGCCATTGGGGGACGAATAGTGGCGTTGGCGACGTTGCTTATAGTAGCGGCGGAGAAAGTGAACGAGTCGATTTTGGTGCTACACGACTCCGAAATAGGGTCGAAAGCGAAGAAGACGATTTACGAGTGCGTGATCAGAGAGGCAATGTCATTGGGTCGGGCAGCGATGCCATTGCGAGCCGTGAAACGGACCTGTGGACCGACGAAGAGCCAGTCTGCGGAGAAGAGGAAGCTCTTGCTTTGTGAAATAGAGTTGCTGCAGCTGTTTGGCGCTGTTGCTTGTACGGACAAAAAGGTCACGTCGCCTTTGATCCTTGCAACCCAAGTAAGGAATCTTGTTTTATTTTATAATATTTTGTTTGGGTTTGAACTTTGAAGCAACTGTTAACTTCAGTTTCGATAATGATCCCTTGAGTATATTATCCATTATTTATTATTAAATGGTTCTCGCAAATTGTGTTGATTTCTGGAACATATCTGTATAATCAGAGATTCTAATCATGCGATTGGTGAACAGTGGGGGCACTTTCGTCAATTTGTAGTCAACAAAGGACAAACACTTTAATTAATATTATTAATAATAATATCATGTTAATATCTTTGAAATCAAAGTTTCCTTTTTAATGAAACATAACAAAGTGTTGATGTCGAGTCAGCATTTTTAATTACAATACAAGAAGTAAGAACTACCGAAGAAACAACTATTTGGTGGTTGTAACTAGGGGCTCTGCTTTTGACTACTTACAGGCTGGAGATGAAACCGTCATTGAGATACTTCTAAAGTCAAATATAGACGTAAATGATACTGATACTGAAGGAAACTCTGCTCTTCATTGCTCGCTGATCAAGTCATCAGTGGTATCGACTCAACAGCAGAATAGGTCTCTCTCTCTCTCTCTCAGACACATTCTATTTCCATTTCGATTCATATATATATAATTGTCCTGTTTGCGTTGCAGGATTTTATTTCTCCTCCTGAAGCGTGGTGCTCAAGTGAACCAAAGAAACAAGTTGGGGTTAACCGCACTGCACATTGCTGCTGCTAGTGGTAATGTGCAGGCAATTCAGGTATTCAACCCAAATTAAATTCTGGAAAAGCTTAACATGTGCACCATGTATGTATATATATGTGTGCGTTTGACATTTTCTGATGATATTGGGCTGACAGGTCCTTCTGTTGGAAGATCCAGAGTGTATCAACGCTAAAACAGTAACGAAGGAAACCCCGCTATTTTTCGCAGTGAAGAATGATCATATAGAATGTGCTGAGCTTCTTTTGAGCTGGGGAGCAATCGCTGAAGTCCTGAATTTGCGGTTCGAACCAACACATCCTTCTTTTAGTCATTGTGATTATCTTTCTATTATGTCTACTAGATTAATTTCTGTTCAAATATCAGTTTAAAATTGCTAACAGTTTTTGTATGCCTGTGTGTGCAACTATTATCATCCCCAGTAGAGAGAGGCCTGTTGACTTCGCAAAGTCACAAGACATGCGTTTCTTGCTAAGTACATGTAAAATTAGTCACCGTAAGTTTAACTTGACACAACTGATATGAAATGGCTCTTTCTTTCATTCCTTTTCATTCAATCTCATTCCCTTAATTTTTTTAATGTGCAGTGAATCGTTCTCTCCCTGTTCAACGCAAGTGTACTACTGCTTTGGTAGAAGGCGATGAAGTCATTTCAGACGCTTGCCAGGCGCTTCTGTCCATGACAGATGAAAGCACCAATACTGAGAGGTGATCACCTTATTGAGGAACCTCAAAATATTATATAAACTGTTATTGTTTCCTTCAATATGGTTTTAATGATTTCAATTGCATTTGAACTCCAGAATCTGTTCAATCTCAAAGACAGAGGTCTGTAAGTATTTTGAATCTTCTACTGGATGCATAAGAGGTTCCAAGTGTTTTTTCGCTCATAGCGAAGAGGATCTTTGCAAGTCAAAACAGGGAATGCACTTTCAATCTTCTCTAGAGGGGGAAAACAAAAGAAAAATTTTTGTTGGAGGCCTCCCTCTTACACTGGATTCTGGTTAGATCCCTGCACAATTCATTAAAATCAAAATTTAGAGTTCAATTCATGAGCTATTTTTTTCTTAAATTTCACTCTAATTTTCACTTTTATAGTATTTTATTTGGATAACATGATTGTCTCCTTTCACTTATATGAATCAGATTCGCTGGGCAAGTATTTTGAACAGCACTTCGGGTCGGTTGAACATGCTAGAGTTTCTGAAATTCAAAAAGACAAGGAGATACACTCTAGAGGATTTGGCTTTGTTATCTTTAAACATGAAAAATCCGTATCCACAGCTGTTCAAGCACATTATGTAACTATTCTGGGCAAGCAAGTTGAAATTAAAAGTTGTGTGCCGAGAAACAATTTACTTGCAGGGGATCAGAAAAAGTCAGCCCTTCCCCGAGAATCAGAACAAAATGAGCCATCTGAACCAAAAGCAGCGAAGCCAGGCAAAAAGATTGCACAAGAGATGCAGAGCGTCAAGACTACTACAGTTGAGGCCAAAACAGAGAAAATGTCTTGGGCTGATAGATTGCTCAATGGGCAACCAAAGACATGTCCCAATGAATCCCAAACTCATCATATAAGCCAAAAGATGCCTAAATGGCTCAAGACCTTGAAAAAGTGGCTGCCACGCTTCTTAGAAGATGTATATAAGCATCCAATATCCGAAGGAGGATATGCTCTTTCATCTCTAAAAGCTGATTTTAGGGCTGCATTTGGTCTAGAAATGGATCATAACTCTCTTGGGTACACAAAGCTTAGCGACTTTATGAAAACCTTTCCTGACCTTTGTCGTGTGAAGGCTGGGACCATATGCACCAAATATGGATCTCCTAATCACATGGTACTCGTCCTACCTAATCTTCCTAACTCAACAAGCAGAACGCTCCAATCGCTGCAAATAGGCAGTCCATCCTTACCGGCTGAATCAATTGATGACAGTGGTGATGGTGATGGTGATTCTAATGCTTCCAAGTGTTCTCAGGACCTTTTGTCAGTTTCTAATGGATATTCTGGCTTCGCCACTAGCAGTACAGAGGAGAACCCGTCTCCTGAGGTCCTTGAAGATGATTCAACTCAGAAGAATGCATCCACTATCATGAATTCAGACGAGAAGAATACATCACCAGACCTCAATTCAATGTTCGTGCTGTTTTCGTTTCCAGACCTGTTCTTTGATGCTCGAACGTGGTCATATAATAATAGAAGCAATGGAGGTTCAGGAAACACTATAAATGAAAGAGGAAGATGCCTGGAGGGGTCTAAAGGAGTGAATCTTGTGGATCAAGAAAGGCATTTGGTTCTGGAGGCGCTTGCCAGAAAAAGGAATAACTCATCTGCGTTCTTTCTTCGTGAATTTAATTTCTATGACGTGAGGAATGAAGAAGTTTTAATTGTTAGTCTGTTTTATATTCAACATGTGCATAGAAGTGTTCTCTAATTTGGGCGTGTGTGTGTGCAGAATTACAAGGCAAGTGTGAAGCAGAGAAGATGCTTCGGATGCAACCAGCGTGAGATGCTCTGGGCCAACATTCCATGCCAACACTTGCTATGGTGTGGTACTTGTAAAATAGAAGCTACAAAAGCAGCTGGCAGCTATGGGCACAAATGCGTGGTGTGTGATATGGTAGTACAGAAGTTCGATCTCATCCCGCCAACAAAAACATACTACCAATGCCGAGGAGTTCCCTCCTTTATATCCTTCTGACATAGAAATGTAAGAAGCCTGAAATTCCCTACTCTCTTTGTTTATTTATTTTGTAGCCTTGTAACATTGTTTTACATACTTCATTTTGTAGTCCGAAAAGAAGAAGAAATCTCCTCTGTAAGTTGTGAGGTAGTGTCTGTGTACATGAAAAAGGCGTAGGTAGAGCAAGTGGGTGAAGCTGCACCCAGCCAGTAATAGAAAAAACAATATATGGGGAAGTGAAACAAAAGTCTCCTTCCCAGCAAAAGAAATGTAGAAGAAACTAAATGCTCCCATACCATTTTGTGGTGAAAATAGGCGCCTGACATTGTAAGCCTTTCACCGACTTTTTGATTTCTATGGTGGATCAAAAGAAAAGAAAATAGCGATGGAGGAGGATATGATATTTTGCAAATTTCAACAGAATTTTGTTTCCTGCATGTTGTTATTAAATGATCATATAATCACTCAGGAAATGCTAGTCTCTACACCAGATTCTAATTTCTAGTTATTATTTATATGGTAAACCGGCATTTCAACGCAATCATAGTATGAATTTATACCATATTATTTGCATAAAATTCATATCCAACAACTGATTATTTTGTTGATCAACATATTTGTTTAATAAGATATAACAATCAGCCTAGCCTATTTGCTATGCTATTTGACAAAAAAAAAAAAAACCTCTTGCCTTGAAATGCAAAATTTTATATAAGCTTACTATACAAGTTCAATCTATTCAAGCAAGTCTATCAGAATACAAGTGGTGATTGTTCGAAAAAAAATACAAGGCTCAATGTAAATAGCAATTGTGCAAATCTTTTGCTGCATCTCCCAAAGGCTGTCAGTGTTTGCACATGATAAGCAAGGAAATGTAATAAGTCTACTAACAGTGGTTTGCGTAATTTTAACAGAATTTCCAGACAATCCTGCGCATTTTTAGTAGTTTCACCTGCAAGTTTAGATCGGATATCATCAACTACACCTAAAAATCAAGACAAAGCTTGTAGAAAATATATATCCAAGCAGCAACCACACTTGTCCAAATCTAAATTGGGGAGTGGTGGTACAACTACCTGAACAAATATTTATGCTGAAAACTTCTCTGAAGATGTTTTTTCTTTCTTCTTCCTGCAATAAAGAGAAGAAATTTGGTTGCATTTAAATTCTACAAAATGGCTCCCTCTCTAAGACCTCAGCTCTCTAAAGGATAGATTTTCTGAAATCAATGATTAAATTCATGGTAAAAGCCTATGCTAGTTCAGACACTTACTTTTCATATGCCTTGATGAGTGACCTTGGCCGCTCATAGCCATCTTCTTTCTGATCAGCCTTTGGTTTCCCTGACTGCCTTGATTCTGGTTTCCAGCAAGCTTTGGTGAGAGACTGACCCAATAAATCAGCGATGTCTGATGCCATTATCTCAGCCTTCTTCACATATGGAAAAACGTCCTTCTCAAATTGGTTCGACAACCAAAGATACATGGACAACACTTGATGCTTAGTCTCCAGATCTAGGAGTTCTGCATCATTTCTAGCAGAACCCTTTGGCATTCCCATTGCTATGCTAACGGCAATATTCATACTGTATGATGAAGCAAATCTCAATAGATGGTACATAGCTTTTGGGTCTCTAATATTGACAGGAGCAAAGCAAAAGTTGAAACGATCTTCCAAGGATAACCCTTGAACCTTCTCCAACATATTTGCTACCTTTTTTATGTTATCATGTCGACATAAGAAGTACGATCCATCCAGACGACAATTTTCACCAAACTTATCAAGCAGATTGCAGAAAGTCATATTTGGAAGTTGACCGGCAAATAGCTCAATCTGCTCGTAGAAAGGAAAGAGTCCCACTTTCTTAACGTCTTCAAAAGGTTCCTTCAAACACTCAATGAGGTAATCCAGATCATCTACATGCAATGTCGTTGCAAGTCCATCCGGGTATATGCTTCCCCTTCTACCAGCCCTCCCTGCAATCTGCTTCACTTGTGATGCTGGAACCGGAACAATCTTGTCACCATTGTACTTTGAAAGACTATAAAAAACAACTCTTCTGATATTAAGATTCAAACCCATCCCCACTGCATCACTAGCAACCAGCACATCAAATTCATTATCTTGATCATTGAATAAGTTTGCTTGCTTTCTGCGAGTTTCTGGAGGCAAAGCTCCATATATAACACAACAGCGGTGATTGGTTTGCTTCTCAATTGCCAATTTCACCTCAAATATCTCTCTCCTTGAAAACGCAACAACACAGTCCCCAGATCTAACATTCCGAAGATCTCCCAACAGGGTCTTGGCTTCAACAACTAATGGTTTGAACCTCTCATAATGTTGTTCATGCAACTCATCCCCAGTTTCCGAACAAATCTTTTGAACAATATTCAGAACACTTGGATCTCCACACAAATGTATTTCATCGGCCATCAATCCAAGCAATGCTCTTGACCATGCGTAACCTCTACATGGGTCTGACATCATCTGGATTTCATCAATAACAGCCACATCATACACTTCATCGGTTGACACCATTTCCACAGTGCAAGCAGTATGGTTTGAAAAAAGAACATGCTTTTTCTCTTGTCCTGTAAGAAGACTGCAATAAACCCCGTTTGCATTCACTTTGTCAAAAACTTCCATAGCCAAGAGCCTCAAAGGACTGCAATAAATAGCCTTTTTTGCTTCCATAAATCGCTGCAAAGCGTTGTATGTCTTACCACTGTTTGTTGGACCACAATGATAAATAATCTTACGTTTCATCGCCCGTGCAAAAGGAAACCAAGTATGTGGCTTTGTGAGGTCAGCTGACTGAATCATCCTTTGAAACCGCTTGATCTCATCAGGAAACTCTTCTAAACAGAACTCAACAAATATAGGGAAAAGAAACTTATTAGCCTCTTCAGATGGACCAAGTGATACCAAATACTTAGCAACATCAGCAGGACATTTCTTGAACAAAAAGCTTCGAAACTTGCTGGCAGCAGTGGGGAAAAATGACTTGCCAATGTAAATTGCAAGAGCTTGATTGGCTGCCCATCCGGAATTAGAAAATAAATGGAAAACTTCCCTTAGTTTATCCCAATCAGACCGTTTTACCTTGGAACCCTTTTCAGCATTTCGTAGCTCCCTATACAATTCTACAGGATCAGAAGCTGATAACTGCTGAAACCTCGCAATATCATTGCTATCCACTTCATCATTATCACATTCTGATTCACTTGAATTCGAAACATAAATACCACCCTCATCAGAACCATCAATTTCAATTCTATCATCATCCACACTATCTACAGAACTCATACCATTCTCCTGTGCATCCACCATATTCGAATTACAAGCACTGCCATCATCAACAGAACCCCCGTTTTCAACCAATAAAGAAAATGTCCTCGCCTTGACTATATCATACTCTGCAAACTTAGTGTTCTCCGAATGGTATCGAAAACGAACCATGTCTATCAAGCTAGTTGAGAATTCACGTCTGGATACATCAAAAGGGGTACTAAATTGATTTTCCTCTGACACACACTCGTCCAATTTCCTCACAGAATGAAAATATCGATTCGACAACATAACCCTGACCCTAGAAACATTGTTCTTCGATGAACAGACCCGAAACAAAGTCGTTGCTTGGCTTCTCCCCATTTAACAATAAACCCACATCAAAATCAAAGAAACCCAACAAAAATTTCTTATCTTTAAGCGTTTCAAGTAATTAACTATTGCAGAACCAAACAAATTACATGTAAAAATATAAATGATCCGACAAAATATAAAGAGAGAATTGTGAACAAAAAAAATTTAAATTAGTGGATTTTGGAGCATACCTGAAGTTTAGAGAGAGAGAGATGGAGAGGAAAGGGAGGGAAATTGGTGGTGAGTGTTAACCCACCTAAAACCCTAAACCTCGAAGGCGGTTTCTGGTTAACCCTAAACCGGCACACACTGGATTTTTTGGAGCTCCAGGCTGGCCTGACTCGGTTTGTTTTGGATCGAGTGACTCAGAGTGAGAAACGGCCTGGTTTTGGGAGGCCCAACTCTTAAAGTGGGCCAAAATTTCAGACTGTCCAATTATGTTTGTGCTAACATTATACAACACTTCTCGAGTTCTCGGGTAAGGGATCCACACGTTATTTTTTATTTTTTTCTTTTTTTCTTTTTTTCTTTTTGGAATCATAGATCTCTAACTAGGAATGGCAATGGACCGGGTTCGGACGGGTTTGGAAAAAACCAAACCCAAACCCGCGAAAGAAAATGATATCCAAACCCATCCATGAACCCACAAAATGTAGCAGGTTCGGGTTCAGATTTCACCCGCGGATTTAAGCAACATCCAGACCCACACACGAATCCGCGAACTTCAGAGGATTTGTGGATGGGTGTGGCACCCGCGAACCCGTGAACATTTATAATTTTAAGCTTAAAAGTATAAATAGCTTAAAAAAAACTAGAGAGAAAAAAAAAAAAAAAAAAAAAAAACTTAATTCTAACATAACACAAGTCCATAATCCATAAGTTCAAAATATTAAAATTACACACAAACACAAATAAATAAGAACACAATATTAAAATTACACACACATAATAACGAGTTTGCGGGTTCGGGTATGGTTTTTTTTTCCAAATCCATACCCGAACCCGAACCCAAACCCGTGACGGGTACAATTTTCAAACCCACATCCACCCACAGGTACAATTATCCCAACCCAAACCCTCTTTAAGCGGGTTGGGTTCGGGCGGATCCCACAGGTTCGAGTTTAATTGCCATCCCTATCTCTAACGTTAGAGGATCGAGAAAATATGTAGGATTCTAAACCTAAGATGACAAATGATCAAGTTAAGGGTCTGCTAGATCAAATAAGAACACACTCAATTAATTACTCGCATAATAAAGGAGAGAAATCTCCTGATACTTGTTTCCTCGTGGATAAAGTGAAACTTAAACCTCTATCACTAATATGAAGAGAAGATGCATAGACATCTAATCAAAAGTTGATTTGCATAATTTATTTATATAATTTTCAAGATATATTTTTTTATTCTTTTAAATATAAAGAATTCGATGCTTGTTATAGAGTTTTTAATTTGTTAAGTCTTTTATAATGCTACTAACAATTTATCTAGTGTTTATTATCTTACAACTCATTTATTTATTATTGAAAGTCTTAATAGTGCCGGTGCCTTTACTCAATGTGAATCCAACCTAGAATTACTGGAGCCCGTTAATGCTATGAAGGAAAAATGATTAAAATATTATAAGGAGTTTCCAAATATTTATTTGATTGCCATGTGTTTTGGTCCACGTTCTACATTAGAAAGTTTGTTTAATTATCTAACTGTTTATTATGAACAAGGTTTAAAAGTAGAATATGATGTTGATGCATGTTGTGATAGAGTTAAGAAATTATTGTATGAGTTATATGATGAATATGTTAGCGTTTATAAACCCTCACTGAACTTAAATTTTATACAAACACAAAATGTATCTTATTCCCCATCATCCTCCGACTCCGAATTTATGATTTTAGGGTATAATCTGTTATCCAAAAAAAACTAAAAGATTACGAGGTTCTTCATCAAGCTCCTCCAACACGTATTTCGAACTTGAATCTTATCTAAGTACATCTTTTGAGTTTCTAGAAGAAACATATATAAGATAACAAATTTGATATCCGACAATGGTGGAAAGAGTATGAAAAGTACTTTCTAATCATGGCTATGATTATTTTTTCAACACTAGTTTCTACGGTGGCGGTGGAACAAGAGTTCAGCGTCGGGGGGAATATTCTAGACCCAAAACGTTCATGCTTGAGTCTGAAATCACTATATATGCAAGTTTATGTAGATGACTGGACTATGGCGCAATACCGACAACAAGAAATCAAGCATGAGGAACCATACGATTTCTTCAAAAATGATGAACCTGAAAGTGGAGCAGTGAAATAGCGAACCTGCGGATGCGGATCAGTGGATGCGGATCATGACAACAATTAGTCCACGTCATCACCAAACCTGCAATAAAAGGTAAGAGAACTACGTGGCATTTGATTCCTCTAAACCCCAA
Organism: Acer saccharum; assembly: GCA_030490815.1. Lineage (NCBI taxonomy): Eukaryota > Viridiplantae > Streptophyta > Magnoliopsida > Sapindales > Sapindaceae > Acer > Acer saccharum. The sequence goes on along the minus strand of CM059875.1, from coordinate 9,190,559 downwards.
GACAATATGTAGGCAACTTAATTGTTGCAACAATTAAGTGCAAGACTAATGACTTTACATTTTTTTTAAGTTTTATTTTAATTTAATTTTGTAATTTGTCATTTATTTATTTTATGTTATTTTCGGGTAACCCAAATGGCCAAATACCCAATGAAATGTAATTTGTAATTCACTAATTTGTCATTTTGTTTAGTTTTATTTTAATTTAATTTTGTAATTTGTCATTTATTTATTTTATGTTATTTTCGGGTGACCCAAATGGCCAAATACTCAATGAAATGTAATTTGTAATTCACTAATTTGTCATTTTGTTTAGTTTTATTTTAATTTAATTTTGTAATTTGTCATTTATTTATTTTATTTTATTTTCGGGTGATCCAACCCAATGAATTTTATTTTATTTTATTTTGTAATTTGTCATTTATTTATTTTGTTTTATTTACAATATCACATGTCTAATTTTTTTTTATTAAATAAGAAAAAAAAGGGTTCAAAATCGTCGAAACCGGAACTGCTTAAGGCTGATTCCGGTTTTGATTCCCCTAGTGCCGGAACCAAAACCAGCGTCAGGTCTACTTAGAACTATCCAAAATTTTATACATAGGTAGAAAAGAGTATTTTAAGTAGTTTTATGAATATATATATATATATATATATAATCGTATTCTACAATGAAATATGTGAATCGTAATATTTTGCACAAATTTCTCTTATTAACCCCTTATAAAAGTTTATATTTTATGAATATCTTAGAATTACCCCAATTTTATAAATAGATAGAGTAGAGTATTTTAAAGAATTTCATGAAAAATAATTTAGATTGAATCTCATTCTTCTATGAAATATGCGTCTCGTTAATTTTTGACCAAATTTCCCTTACTAACCCCTTTTAAACTTTTATGTTTTGCAAATGTTTGAATAGGTAGAGTAGTATATTTTTATGTAGTTACATGAAAATCAATTTGGGTTGAATTGCATTCTTCAGTGAAATATGAGCCTCGTAATATTTTACCCAAATTTTCGTTACTAATCCCTTTATAAATGTTTATATTTTGCGAATGTCTTAAAATTACCCTAAATTTTATGTATAGGTAGAGTAGAGTATTTTAAGTAGTTCTATATAAAAATATTTTGATAGAATTGCATTCTTCTATGAAATATCCATCTCGTAAAACTTTGTCTAAATTTCCCTTACTAACCCATTTTAAAACTTTATATTTTGTGAATGTCTTAAAATTACCCCAAATTTTATAAATAGGTAGAGGAGAGTATTTTAAGTTGTTCCATGAAAAAAAAAAAAAAATAGATAGAATCGCATTCTTTTATGAAATATGTGTCTCATAAATTTTTCCCAAATTTCTTTTACTAACCACTTTTAAAAGTTTAAATTTTGTGAATGTCTTAGAATTACTCCAAATTTTATAAAAAAGTAGAGTAGAGTGTTTTAAGTAGTTCCATGGAAAAAAAAAAAAAAAATTGGGTAAAGTCACATTCTTCTATGAAATATATAAAAGCACTTGAATTTTGATTCAAAGGCTGAAAAATTGATTTGTACATAAGGCTTATATCCGGGGGTTTGTATGTGATTATATATATATATATATATATATATATATATATATATATATATATATACAGTCTTTCTATTATCAGTTCGAACTGATAAAAGTTATATCAGTTCCTTGTATGTGGGCCACTAGATTTAAATACTTTGACTGACAAATGCATATAGCCAAGTCAAAGTATTTAAATCCAGTGGCCCACATGCAAGGAACTGATATAACTTTTGTCAGTTCGAACTGATAATAGAATTTCTGTATATATATATATATATATATATCAGTCTTTCTATTATCAGTTCGAACTGACAAAAGTTATATCAGTTCCTTGTATATGAGCCACTGGATTTAAATACTTTGACTGACAAGTGCATACAGCCAAGTCAAAGTATTTAAATCCAGTGGCCCACATGCAAGGAACTGATATGACTTTTGTCAATTCGAACTGATAATAGAATTTCTGATATATATATATATATATATATATATTTATATATATATATATATAATTTGATGGTTCCTATAATAAGTAACCCTTTTTTATGAAAGTTACAAGTAGTTGGATTGTACGGGATTGCGTTGCATAATATTGGATTGTATTATCTTTAATACAAACCTATGTTGTATTATCCTTAATACAAACCAGTGTTTAGTAATGTATTGTATTATATTGTATTAAGTTATACAATATTTGGCATATCACTGTGTATTATATTATAAAAATATATGCTTTTTTAAAAATTAATTAAAAATTTAAATAAATAATATTTTTATAAATAAAACAAATGTTTCTAATATAATTTGAAATTATAAAAAAATAATAATAGAATAACACATCTTTTCATCAAAATTCCATATTTGTTGATAAGAAAAAGAAAAGAAAAGTTAATGACTTTTTCCAATACAATACAACCTAATTCCACCAAATACTATGTATTAGTTAACATGATGTTTGTTGTATTAGTCAATTAAAATTTATTAAAATAATACAACTGGATACCAAACAATGTACTGTATTATTTTAGTTGTTTAATACAATACAATACATGGCAATACAACTGGACACCAAACACTGCACTATATTATTTTAATACATTTTAATTGCCTAATACAATACAATACAATACAATACATGACAACAAACATGCCCATAAAGAGAGTATTAGAGTGCTTAAATACTACTACTACGCCTTTTTTCTATCACCTTGAGCTTTTAGATATAATAGTTACTAAAATAGTATCAAAAACAAATTTGTGAGTTCTAGGCATTTGTTCATGTATTTATTCTGTAATTAGCATCTCTATTTGGGCTTGGTCCATATGCTAAGCCAATCGATTTGGCAAAGTGCTTAAATGCTATGTTGCTATCACCTTGAGCTTTTGGATCTGAATCAACGGTCTGCCAAAATTAAACACTACATATGTAGCGTCACAGCCCGAATATGTACTCGCACTATTGGGAGATATTGCTTTCAAATGACATTTAGGCCCAATTTGATATTTTTTAAACTTTTATAATAATCACTGTTAATTGTGCTGAAGGAATAATCAACAGTGAAATTAATCAACAAATGTTTGGTTAATTGTATTTTTAAAACTATTGTATAGCTCAAAAGCAGTATACATATATTTGGTAATTTTATTGCAAAAATACTGAGATTAGTTATAATGACTAAAATATATATGAGTTTAGGACCCTATTTCCTTTTTTTTTTTTTTTTTTTTCTTTTCATTAATTATATATATTAAATCAATATTTAAGTAGAATATTTAATTGGAAAAAAAAAATTCCATAAGAACAATAAACTATTTTTAAAAGATTTTATGTATCAAATCAATATTTAAATAGAATATTTAATTTTGAAATGAAATAAGGTATATAAATGATTTTAACTTGATTTCATAAGGATAATAATGATATTTTAAAAGATGCATTAAATGCTAAAATAGGTTATTCCATAAGGGTACGGATATTGACACCCATAAATATGATAAGCACACCCATATTTATAAGTACACCCATGTCTAAAATTTAAAATTAAATAATTACTATAAGCACCCATTTTAATGTCAATAGTACCCTTATTTAAATGAATGTATCATTTTAATACAATTTATTTATAAACTCTATTAAGTTATTAACACACCCAATTTCACAAATGATCAAGTTATTTTGTATTTTCTTCAGCATTTGTCTTTCACTCTATAGCCAAATAATTACACAAATTCAACTATATAAAAAATAAAATAAAAATCTAAATCTGTTTGTTTTTTTTTTTTTTGAACTTCCAAATAGAGATGCACATTTTTCCCCGGGGCCCCAATTCCCCGCGTCCCCATCCCCATTTGGGGATTTTTTTGGGGGGAAAATTGGGGAAATGGTGGGGGGGGGGGGGGGGGGGGGGGGGACCCCTCCCCATCCCCATTTCCCCATTTCCCCCACAATTATGTTGAAATGGGGATGGGGGGGAGGTCCCCCATCCCCATTTCCCCATTTCCCCCAAACATATATAAATATAATTATAATATATATTTTTAATTTTTTTGTTTATTCTTTGAAAACCCTAACTCCCTAAGTATATATACACATTTTATATAAAATGCACTAATGAATTTTATTGTGTATTTGTAATGGAATGTTTATTTTTTTAGTTTAATTTATAATTTTTAGTCAAATGGGGAAATGGGGGAACAGGGAAAACGAGGAAATTGAAAAAAAACGGGGAAAAACGGGAAAAATGGGGAATTGGGGATGGATATAGGTCCCCCCAAAATTCCCCATCCCCATCTTCCCCAAATGGGGGATGGGGGATGGGGGAAGGGTATGGGAATTGAGGATGGGGATGGGGGGACCTATATCCATCCCCATTCCCCAAACGTGCATCTCTACTCCCAAATATTATTAAAGTCAAGAAAAGCCAAAACAAACGCAACAAGAAAATAAAAACAAGAGGTCAAACAGCTAGAAACAACAGATTAAAAAACCCAGACAACTAGAACACTAAGAACATAGGCAAAGCAGAACCAAAATTAGCATATAAATAAAACAAGACTAGAGAAGTCAAAATACAGACTTAACACCACAAAATAGCCCCTGCTAGCGCAAGCAAAATGCCCACAAAAGAACAACAAATTAATTATCTCTTGTTAACAATGAATCAATCAAAAATCTCAATTTGTTAACTACTTGATCTTCTCTATATTGAGAAAATGCTAAGTTTTGTAAGCCGTTATATATATTCAAGTAACGTTTGAATCAAGCCTAACGATAATGGGAGATTTTGATACTGAAATAGAATTAGGGTTTAATAAGGGTTTAGTTTTTTTTAATAAAGAGATATAGTTAAATATATGGGTGTAATTAATGGGTGTACATAGTATTTTTTTATTTTTTTATTTTTTTTTAATTAAACTAATTTATCCTTTTTAGTAAATTTCTATTGGGATATTTTAGTAATTAAATGTTTTATTAAAATATGGGTGTGCTTATTATATTTATGGGTGTCAATATCGGAACCCTATTCCATAATCACTTTCAAAAAGTAACACCCACCTAGTTTTCAAAATCACTGTCAAAAGGGTCAGATTATCAATTAATCACTTTTGAAAGTTTTACCAAATATCATTTTATGTCAAAATTATAAAACAATCTGATTTTAACTTTTTAAAAGCAATACCAAATTGGCCCTTAATCCAAATAGCAAGTCAGCTTACAAATCTTTCAGAATATTCATGCCAAACATGCACAATATCATGCTGAAAACTGATTGAATCTATTGAAGATCTTACATTTACATCAATTAACAAACCATCCAATATCTTGCCCAAACATTGCATATTATGTCATTCGAAATCCTTTGAAGCCGCAGTGTTTATTCCCTTTCAAGACAACCTGATATCGATCCAATCATGAATTCTTTTCCTCCAAAATTATAGGAAGTTCCAAGTCCTCATTGCCCCTCTGAATCTTCAAGATTACTTTCTCTCCCACATTATAGTCATCCAATGCTTTGCTTAACTCTGCTTTGCTTTTAACCTGACAAAACATAAAATCAATCAAAAACACATTCATCCTCTTGTTACATTCATTCCACTAATGTTCTACACAAGTCCATTCTTTTTATAAATTGAGGACGGAATAGATTAAGCATGATAAACTCACACGTTTTCCATCAACTGCTACAATGATATCGCCGAGTATTATATTACCCGCAAAACCCCTCGCGGTAGGTTGTAGTCCAGCTTTGGCTGCAAGACTGTTTCCTGGTACCTACAGCAATAAATATAGAAGAATCATAGCAGTTCATAGAAAATTGTTGAAAATATAAGATCATGATGTTTATAGAATTCAAGAGTTGTTCTTAATTCCATCAGGATACCTGTAAAATCAGAGCTCCATTCCGCACATTTAGTTGATTTGCAACAAGGTCAGGAGCAATGTCCACATTCAAACCAGCTCGAACAACCTAAAAATGGACCAACCATGAGATAGGACTTATAAGATTTTTGTAGTTTTTAGAGCATCAAAGTTAAACATTTATAAGAACTTGCTTTGCCATATTGGATCAATTGAGGTACAATCTTGAGCACGGTTGATGATGGGATGGCAAAACCTACACCAGCCGATGTCCCTGCAATAACAAGAATAAGAATCCAAGTATAATTGTATATATATTCCTGTGAAGATGGAATTCACTCACAACTAGCATAGTTGGTCACTTGAATTATATGAACATACACACTGAAGTTTGACAACGTTGACGACTATTTTAAACATTGGAGGTATATCATGGATTTTAATTTTAAAGCTAACAGTTTATAGAATGAAAATTACCTGTTTGAGTAAATATAGCTGTATTAATCCCAACTAAGTTTCCTTTGGAATCCAGCAAAGGCCCTCCGCTGCAACAATTGCTGTGAAGTGAAGTAGCAGAAAAGAGCTTTATTCAATTATTTTTATACAACAATTATCCTGGACTAACCTATTCCCAGGATTGATCGCCGCATCTGTTTGAATTCCCCCACCAATCGTGACACCAGTTTTACTAAAAATATCTCGATTCAGTCCGCTAACAACCCCTACGGTGAGGGTGTGATCAAAACCAAATGGATTGCCAATCGCTAGACATTGCTGTCCCACTTTTAGAGAAGATGACTGCCCCACCTTAATTGGCCTCAACAGATCTTCAGAGGCTTCAACCTAATATATACCATTGACATGAACACTCTTTACAAGAACCAGACAGATATCTGCAAGACTACAGTACTCTCGCAACAATAAAATTTTCACTAAATCATATACATGGATTTAAATTTTACACCTATTTACGAAAAGAGAAAACGAACCTTCAGGACAGCAAGGTCCTTAGCACGGTCAGCACCAACCAATGTACCCTCGAAATTCTTTTGCACCCTTTTAAGAAATAAATATGATATAGAAAATGAGAGGAAAGAGTGCAGCAGCTAAAGCTTTAACAGCAATTAATGTTGTTAAATTACCAGCATAGGCTAAAAGGCACTGCAAATCTCACCCTTCTGAAGCTAGAATATTAACTCGAGCAACAACTTGCCCTTGGCTCGGATTTCTTGAAAGAGCATTTCCTATCACTAGACAATACTTGGAATTTCACAATCCAATCAGTATTCATAAAATAAGCAACTTAACATATGATTAATTTCAAAAACACAAATTATTGAACATCCACGCTTTAATCAGTAAGACAGTAACAGCATATGATATTTGAAAGCCAGACTTTTTAAGAATTGAGTCTGATTTTTTTTTGCTTAACCGTAAACGAAGACTCTAAATGATAAGCAAGATGTACTGAATGATAAACGAGATCTTATGATCGATAATAAAATTCGACAATGTACAGAAAGCCAGAAAGATAATGAAAGAGGTCCAAGGAAGAATTAAATATAAAACAGGAGGCATGACATTTTAATTAGGCATATGGACTCTTTTACGTAACTTAAAAATAAATTAGCACTAATATACGATAACTCTATAGAGCATATCATTTGCTCTAGAAACCCTTCTTAAGTTTTGGAATTCCTAACAGATTATACAATATATCAATGTATAATTCTTTAATTCATCAGCCCTTACCATGATAATTTGTCACAATGTGTCCCTGTTCATCCCAGACTACTCCAGAACCATTTCCTTCAGGAATCTGACAAAATATGTACTATAAGAATTAGACGGTGCTGACATAATAAAGCACCGTACGCGAAATTAGTAATAAGGTGTAAAAGAAATATTACGAGCATAATGAATTATAAGTGCTATAGTACCTCAACCACGCCAGTTATATTGAGTTGGGGGCGCAATGTTACATCGAAAATATTGACAACAGCATAAGTATTCTTCTCAAAAAGTTGAACAATTCTTTCCTGCCGAATAGATTATTAACATGCCTTAAACATTCTTAAAATGGTGTTTGTAACTTATAGAAGATCCACTCAACTCCAGAAGTTGGAAGTGTTTAGCTGATATAGTTAATAACAAACCTCAATAGGGAAGAGTGCCCCAGATGGAAAAACAGGAGGAGTTACTTGTTCAATTGTCACAGACGGATCTCCTAAAGCTCGTGCTGTACATTTGGAAATTGTACCACATGATTTAAGGAAAATAAAAAGTGAGCACAAGTATATACCCTTTCGGTATTAACCTAAGAACTTCACTAGTACTAATGAACAACAAACATTGTCATTATGTGGAATATTATTCAAGGCCTTAGACTGATTCACGATTTTTATCAACTAAATGAGTTTTTTTAATATACAAAACAAAAATGGCCTTTTTTGGTACCTCTCTACAGAGTCCATGTTCCTTGCTGATGACACCCATTTAGTTGGATATTTTCTTGAAATTCAAGAAAACATGATGTCACTAACTTAGTAATTGATCCCTAATACAACCAAAATGCCGTGTTTCAGTCATCTACCGATCAATGAACATCATACAAATACAATTCGTACATACCCATTTAAATCTCTGATCAAATAGCAGCGTGGACCTCTACTGTTCGTCTCTGCTCCATTCTGCTAATTATTCTAGAGATACTTTTTCCATTTAGATGGTTCCCCTTTTCATAGGTCATTGTCTAATTATATCAAAATATTGCAAGATCACACAAATTTATGCATTACAATCACCGTGATCAACTTCAACCAAAACCAAGTCAAATTTCATACATACAGATATTTCAAGTCAACAATGTGATATTCATATTGTCAATAAAATTATCAAAAAGTCAAATATCTTAGAAGAGATCATAAGCAAACATAACCAGATCACACAATTAAACGAAGACAAAAATTAGTCAAAGCAAACACAAAGCTGAATTGTGCGGACCTGATAAGTACCTTGAAGGATAATAACACAAATACATGATCAAACTTGTTAGTAACGTCCTCCTTGTCGTGAAAGGATTAACACTTTCGCGTATTACTTGGCCCAAGTCCTCAATACAGTTTCCTCTATCCCTTCTATAATTATCAAAAGGAATAGTATCAGAGCTCTTGATAATCAAATCAGCATCAAAAGCTTTTCTTTTTTTTCCAAACTTATAAAAGTAACTATCATTAATCTTGCAAATGTATAAACACATGTATGCAACAATGAATGTATCTATCTATACATGTAATTTAAAGATATAAATATGCATATGTACAGATAAAATTACTTGCAAAATATGTATTATATAAGAAATTTAAAGAAAATAAAATTCTACCCTACATTGACCATCTAATCTATGTCATACAAATTGACTAAAAACTAACATTATTTGAGTTAAAATCACAAACCCATTAGAAGCATGAAATAAAACAAAAAACTGAGAAAACAATAAAGCTTGAATCTTGAATATAAAAGAATAATGAAAATGTAACACGAGAGTAAAAAAGAATGAACCTTTGAGAGGAAGAGAAAACGACACCATTTTTGTGGTCATGAGAACACAATCTCCTGCCCAAGAAGAAGCGTTTTTGGAAGCTAAAGATTCTATTTCCCTGTAATTGCAGTGACCAAGAATTGCATGCTAATATTTGCATTTCTTTAATTTTCTATTTGTACTAATATTATTATATATATATATGAATTTTGTGGGTGAAATAATTTATATAAAGAAGACAAATTTGAGAAATGAAATAAAAGCAGAAACAGAAGTGGAAAAGCAGAAGCAGAGCAGATAAGGCTTTTTGTGTTGCCAACACTTGCAGTAGCCATTGCCAAACAGTGGTCTTGTTATGCAATTACCAAAATAACCTCCTAAGTCCTATCAAGGAATAATTTTAGAACATTAGACCTATAAAAATAATGGATAAAAAAAAGAACTATAAATTATAAAAATAAAATACAAGCTTTAGTTTTATTTAATGTTTTTCTCGAAGGAAAAAAAAAAGGCTTTTGTGAAAGACAACTTATTTATAATAGTCTTTGTTAAAAAAAAATAATTTAAGAGCTTTTATAATTAATTTTTTAAAAATATATATTAAGCGAAAATTGCACAAACTTACCCTAATGTTTCCCATTATGGCATAATATTCAACTAATGCATTTAATTGCACAAACAACCCCTCATATTAGTCAACTTCGGTTAAAGATGACCATTGGCCATTATTTTTTTTGAAAGCCCAAAATTGCCCCTGCACTTTATTACAAAAAAATCTTAATTGCCCTTTATTTAAAACATTATCTACTTTAAATTATTAGAATATAAAAAATAAATACTAAATATAATCCTTTTTAAATCAAAAAATTCAAAAATAATATATTAAAAACTACAAAAAAAAAAAAAAAAACATTATTTTGAGAAAATATAATTTAAAATTATGCACAAGTGACGAGCTCTCCTTATATAGGGGGAGAGATAGAGTACAGACAAATCTATTACACAGTAGACCAACAATCGTGGCAATTCACTAGTAAAAGTAAACTGACTCAAACCAAACAATTTAAGAAAACGTTATTTTGAGAAAATACAATTTAATAATATATTAAAAACAACAAAAAAAAACATTATTTTGAGAAAATATAATTTAAAATTATGCAAGTCCAATATGAATAGTGGTAATGTGCTACATATTTTTGAAATTTAAAACATTTTTTTTTATTTAAAAAGGATTATGTTTAGTATTTATTTTTTTATTTTTGAATCAAAATATAATGTGTAATTTATATTGAGTCAAATTATTTTGTCTTATAGAGATGAACATTGAACAAATTTTCGGTGCTACTGTATTTTATTATGACAAATGATTATATTTTTATTTCAAACTCTTGATGATTTTATTTATATTTGTGTTTAGAATACTAAATATAATCCTTTTTAAATAAAAAAAAAATTCAAAAATAATATAATAAAAACAAAAATAAAAAATAAAAAATATGTAACACATTACCATTATTCATATTGGACTTACATAATTTTAAATTATATTTTCTCAAAATAATTTTTTTTTTGTTTTGTTTTTAATATATTATTAAATTGTATTTTCTCAAAATAACGTTTTCTTAAATTGTTTTGTTTTTAATATATTATTTTTGAATTTTTTTATTTAAAAATGATTATGTTTAGTGTTTATTTTTTATATTCTAATAATTTAAAGTAGATAATGTTTTAAACAAAGGGCAATTAAGATTGTTTTTGTAATAAAGTGCAGGGGTAATTTTGGGCTTTCAAAAAAAAATATGGTCAATGGTTATCTTTAACCGAAGTTGACTAACAGAAGGGGTTGTTTGTGCAATTAAAGGCATTAGTTGAATATTATGCCATAATGGGAAACGTTAAGGTAAGTTTGTGTAATTTTCCCATATATTAAATACTTTTTAGAAAAAACAATTCAACCCAGAAAAGGTTTTTTTTTTTTTTTTTTTTTCTTTCTAATTTCTAAAAATTTGGGCTGCCTGGTATATACCAGAATTATAATATTAAAGCATCGAATAAATAACAAATATTTTAGTTTGCAAAATAATGATAGACAGTTGATTTAAAGATAATATTTCATTAATTTCAGTTAATAATGAAAATATATTTTCTATTTTTTTTTTAACTATTATAACAAATTTTGGGTCCATAATCTCATTATAAAGAAATATTTAGTTTTTTGTTGTAATTATTCCAAAATAAAAATATAATTTCATCATTAACTGATATTAATGAAATATTATCTTTAAATCAACATTGTATTTCACATTTATGCAAACTAAATATTTGTTATTTACTCGATTCTATAATATTAAAGCAAATTGCACTCAACCTCCCTGAGGTTTGGCCTCTTACACCCAAAAACAATTTTATTATTAATTGACACTCACACCATCTGCCGTTTGGTCAAACTTAACTATTGACTAACTCTTACTATTAAAAGACTAAACTACACCCTGACCCCTAAATTAAATTAATAAAAAAATATTTTATCAGGGGAAAAAAACAAAAAAAAAAAAACCCACCACCATCTTCACCCCAAACCCAGAAACCTCAATCCAAACCACACATGAACACCTACACCTGATCACCTTTCTATGAATTTCTTTCTAAAAAAAAAGGATTTAGTTCACTTAATTTGAACAAATCCTCTCCATTATCAGAACATATATGATCATCATCACAAAACCCCAAAAGCAGAACCAGGTTAACAACAAAAAAACTCGCCCTACCCTAAATTTAACAATTTATCAATTTTGTAACCCTAAACTTTCCTTCACAAACTCAAAAATTTCACAAACACATATAAGCAGCTTTGAATCCATGGTAGTCATCTTGGCCTGGGTATCGAGGTGAGCAATGATGATGTGTAGGCAGGAGGCGAGACGGAGGTAGTTCTTCTGCTCGGTGCGCTTACGGATGGAGTTCTTGGCATAGATTCGAGCGCCATCCATGTTCTCTTTCTCGATCGCCTTCTCGACTTTCAATTTCTTGGCTTTCTCTTCCTTCTCACACTTCCTCGCCTATCTCTGCAGCGACTTCAACGTGAACTTCATATCCATTATCTGATCCAGTAGCTTCCCCGTGTTCCCCATTACATTTTGTTGGATTCATAAGTCGGTGAATTGAATTTCTAGGTTTCTTTTTCCCCATCTGTAGAATCAGATCAAAATCAGAACTTTAAGAGAGCGAGAATTAAGGATTTTGAAGTTACTGGATCGCAACCGAAGCCGTGTAAGAACCTGACCGGTGATCGTTTGTTGTTGATGATGGGGTTTGATGATGTTGAAGATGATGATGAGGGAGCGGCAGTGAGAGGAGAGAAAGAGATAATGGTGGTGTTTGAGGTTTGATTCTAAATCTAGAAATTGGTGGTGGTTTGGGTGGATTTGGTTGTTACAACAAGAGAAGATGAATTTCTTTCTAAAAAAAGGATTTAGTTCACTTAATTTGAACTACTGTAAATGATCATGTGTAGGTGATCAAGTGGATTTGGTTTGGGTTGATGTTTCTAGGTTTGGGTTGAAGATTGGTGGTTTTTTTTTTTTTTTTAAATTTTTTGATAAAATGTTTTTTTATATTATTAATTTAATTTAGGGGTCATGGGTAGTTTAGTCTTTTAATGGTAACAGTTAGTCAACAGTTAAATTTGATCTAACGGCAAAAGGTGTGAGTATCAATTAATGATAATGTTGTTTCTAGGTGCAAGAGGTCAAACCTCTAAGAGGTTGAGTGCAATTTGCTCTTAATATTACAATTATGGTGTACACAAGAAGGCAACCCAAAAAAGATTAGTAATGCGAGCCTGTGAAAGGCAACCTCACCTGGTCTACTTCACAAGTATTTATTATTTAAGATACATAACATTGTTGCAAATAATTATATATTCTTAATACAAAGCTTGAACTTTGAAGAAATTAAAGATTTGATGAACCTTCCAAGATAACAATATAAAAGTTCACTAGTTTTCTTCTTCTACAGATTTGGTTAATCTGTTATCCAGGTTCAAAATTACTGCAAGAGCATTTAAAATAAATAAATAAATGGCACCTTTTTAAGATAGGTTTTCAAGAATGTCACCGTTTTAATAAGTTATGTTTAAAAGGCACATTTTATGGTGAACGGACAAAAGTGCCCCCAAAAGCACTTCCACGTCAGCTATTTTCAAAACCCACGTTTCATTTTGCCTCTCTCTATTCATTTAACTTTTCGTCTGACAGCGACCGTTCACTCTCTCACTCTTCACTTTCACTTTCACTTTCACTTTCACTTTGAGATCACTTGCACTTTTACAGCGACTGTTCTGATACTCCAAGCAATCAGATTTCTACAGTACACGGCGACGTTTAGTCCTCCATTTTGACTTTGTTTTCGCTCCAAAACAAGGTATGTAATTTCAACGATTTGATTTTCAATACCGATTTCATTGTGTTTGTTGGGTTATACATTCATTTTGTATTTTTTGCATCGTCAATATCAAGTTTGTAGCGTTTTTAGTTTATACCTGGTTTTGGTCACTAGGGTTAGATCGAGGAAGTTGATGAACAGTGAATAGGGTTATTAAAAGTCTCGGACAGTGTTGAGAAAGTATCGGAAAGTGTTACGAAAGTCTCAAAAAGATTTATAAAAGTCTCGGAGAGTGTGATAAAAGTCTCGGAAACTGTTGTCATGAACTTTCATCCGAGACTTTTGTAACACTGTTTGAGACTTTTGTATCACACTCCGACTTTTCGAATGCGTTCCAAGACTTTTATAGTCTTCCGAGACTTTTCAAATGCGTTCAGAGACTTTTTTATATTGTTCCAAGACTTTTTTACAGGGAAAATTTCCTGACATTTTTTATATATTGTGAATTGCAGATGAGGAATTTGAGTAAACTGAGGGCCAGCTTAAAACACCCTCCCCCCCAGGACAACTGGTGGTATCAAGTCAAGATTACTCACAAAACCTGGGGTTAATCGATGAGGCACTTGATGGAGTCAAGGAAAATAGGGCTGAAGTGCAACAAACGTATCGGCAGTCATGTTTTGGCCATTGGCAATGCATGCAATGAGGAATGGCATTTTATGGTGGTATTGTTCATCAGATGCTATTGCGTGAGTTAGAGCACAACGGACCTAGTGATGAGATGAAGTTTCTGTTGGGTCCGTATGTCGTCTGGTTTTCTAAGGTTGAGTTTTGTTTGATCACCAGGTTGAAGTTCGGAGCCATTCCGGACACGGATCTATATGAGGATGTCCCGAATGGCATACACCATAGATATTTTCATGGTCAATTGGAGGTCACTTTTATAGAACTTGAAGCGAAGATTGAACAGGGTCAATGGGAGCAACCCTTGGATGCAGTGAAGCTATGTCTCCTGTACATGTTGAATTGTGTTTTGATTAGTGCGGAAGAGAGGAAATGCGTCCCTGTATGGCAGTTGCGCCTTGTTGATGACTTGGATGCGTTCAATGCATTTCCGTGGGGTTCGCATGTGTACAAATACACTATATTTGGGTTGAAAAAGGCGCTTGGCAAGCGGCCGAAGAGATACAATCTTTTCGGATTGGGATACGCGCTACTGGTGAGCCTTTGGAATCACAATTACCACAAATAAATTAATTTTTGTTGTTATGTTTTACAGCTAACCAACAATATTTCCATTGGTTGTGTTGTAGATTTTTGCCTATGAAGTTATTCCAACTCTTGCCACGAGATTTGCAACTGTTAGGCAACTTGAACAACCCTTCTCGCGCATTCTGAAGTGGAATTTGACCAACCGACCGAGGGGGGAAAAATTGGACAAGATTTTCACCGCAAAGGTAATTATCTAGCTAGTACACGTTTAAATGTAATTTTCATTCCAAGTTTCTAATGTCAACGAAGTTTTTATGCTAAAATTTCAGATGTTTGCGGAGGAGGAGCTGATCCCCACAGAAGCAGAGAGGGGTTTATGGTACTACCAGAGGATTGACGAGGTAGGCAATCTGTACCCTAATAAGGCTACGATTGTGGATATATTGGGCACGGGAGATCTGACACCGTCAACTGATGATGATGCAGAGTTGAGACAGACAGACACAGTCAGACAGCTTAGGTCCAATTCTCATGCATCCTATCAGCAGACAACTAATGGTGCTGGACCGAGTACTTTCCCTATTGCAGATAGGAGTGTCCCTTTTTGCACCGAGTAGTGTCCCTTCCACAGACACTACTGCACCTGCCAAGCATACCCGTTTGAGATTCATGTCGTCTAGGAGGAAGGGGGGTCACGATGCAGAACGATGATCTCCAGTACGAAAGGTATATAAATTGTTATTGCATAAGGTCAATTTGAGATAAGAATCTGCATTATAAATCTGACGTGTGATGATTTTGTCCTTCAGGTAGCACCAGACCATTTGGAACGTCGGTTTGCCGATGTCATCATTGCAGTAGAAGCATTACAGGAGGAGGTCCGAAAAAGTGAAAGGGATAGAAAGGAGAGTGACAAGGTCAGGGATGAGCAACACAAGGAGTTGGTCTATATGATACAGACACTTCAGGGGACATCGACTCAGATGTATACGGATGACCTTTTTCATTATGAGGCTCCAGGGGTGACGCCCCAATAGGACTTAGGTAGACAGAGAGACAGTGTAGAGACCTCTCATGAGGATACTACGGCATTACCCCGTAGGGATTCAGTACCTCCTCCCCAGCAGGACAGTGCAGTTGTACACGGTACAAAGACCTCTCTCCAGGGTACTGTAGAGTTGCCTTATAAGGATGCAATACTCCCCCCCTTCTCAGGACAATATTGTCGGCGCTTCAAATATTGAACAGAGTCATCAGGACACTGTAGGCGCTTCAGCTATTGGTGAACAGAGTCAGCAGGACACTGTTGCCATCGCTTCAGATCATCCTGCAAACCCTAGATTGTAGGTGGGCCGACCAGTGCATGAACGCAAACGCAGTTCACATACGATTACTCTTTACACTCACCCATGTAAGCGAAAGAAGTCTAAGACTGAGGCAGCCCACAAATTTCGCCTTGCTGATCCAGTTCACTAGGAACACCTAGACGTGTACCTGCAGTTCAAGTTGAAGAGAACGGAAATGTATAACATACTAAATTTTTGGTAATATTTTCCTAGAAATACAAAAATAATTACTTCTTAATTTTAATGTTTATTCTTCTTCAATGATACATGCGCATTGTGGAGGGGGGTTATCAGTTCACAGTCCCTTGGTTCGAAGAATTTGAAACGAACCATACGGAGTTAAAAGATACGGTATGAATTTGGTACATCGGTTGTTTTTATTTTTTTTTTAGACATTGTACTGTATTTTAACGTTAGTTTTAGTTCCTTTTGTCAGCATATTGACACATATTTATAGATCGTGCGAAACCGCTAGCGTGCATTTCCTCAGGTCTACAATTAGAGCGTAGAGATCATTGATACACAATTCTATGTAAGTTCTTTGTTAATTGTTATACGGACAGTTATATTAGTAATTATTATTGTTGGGATTTTTGCCCTAAAGCTTGTAATTTGTAAATGTGAATTGAACATAAATAAAAGAAGTAGTTTATTTATTCAAATTGTCTCATACATTTATATATAACATGTGTGCTTAACATTCAAGATTGCCGGATGTAATTTCAAACTAAGCATATGAATGTCATATATAGATGGATTCAGTTTGAAACAAACAATCTAAAGAGTCCGTAGATAGCAAATAAAGATGGGTACTTTATTAGTGGTTAATCTATAGCTGCGGTCCATTCCGTAATGCATGGTAATATTATCCTGGATCATTCAAATGGTGATATGATAATGGAGGCACCTTGTATGATGTGATCATATAAGACTGGGCCACGATTTATATGAATCTCTCACTAAGATCCATTACATGATGAGATTCATATATATCAACAAATGATGGCTATATATGGGTGATCTTAATCCTGAGTGTCTTATTGACTCCTTCAGGTTAGATCGTGGTTTCTGATATACCATGGGTGAGATCGGAGTTGCATTCCCGGTCAATAACTTCGTATGTTGGAATCACGGTTTGGCTTGTGACTGGGAAGGTTTGTACACAATAGAGAAATCCACTTCTTCTTGCAAGAAGTAGATAATAGTTCCCTTAAAGGTTGATTCGGGGCTTGAACAATATGAGCGCTCTCCTAATTCCGTAAGGAATGTTGAATTTATTATTCATTAAAGAATCAATGATACTTAATGGAAAGATATAATTAGAGGGGTATATCGGACATTTTGACCCAGCTCCAATTATGAACTACTTGTGGAGGATTATACCATATGTAATAGCTATATCGATGGACACCGAAAGTTATTGGTTTGTGTAAAAACATCTGCAGTTGACAGAGTGCAGCTTCGGGTTTTTAGTGGAATAACACCGAAGTTAATAATCATGAAATATTAATTAAAGAGTTTAATTAATTATTTCTAAGGATTATTGGAGCTCAAAATACTGTGGGTCCATTAGGTCCCCTTGCTAGCACGATCGATTTAGGTAACAAGAGTTACAGTTAATCAATTGGATTGTCCAATTAATTGTATTACAAAAGTGACACGTGTCTATATAGGAATTAATTGAATAATGAGATTATTTAATTAATGAATATTAATGATTATGTTATTTAAATAATTAGATTATTTAATTGTGTAATTAATCATTAGATGGAGGGTGTTGATTGATATTTAATTTTGAATGAAGATAAGATAATTTGATTATTTTATTTTCATTAAATTAAATATTTAAATTTGAATTTAAAAGAGTTTGAATTCAAAATCAAATCAAATAAATTAATTAATATTTTTAAAGATATCAGATATCTTAAAATGATTTAATTGATTAGTTTATTTTAAAATATATATATGTGATATATATGTTTTTTAATTAACACACACCAACACACGCAAGAAGAGAAAAGAAACAAAACAAAGGGGTGTGGCGGCCAAGAAAGAAAAAAAAATTAGAAAATTCCTTTTATTATTTTTGAGGCTGGCCGCATTCTATACACAAAGTAAAGAGTTGCTTTGTGTGTCTCTTCATCCTCCTTGTTCCTGAGTACCGTTACGCGCCCACACACCATTACCAATCCCAAGTCATAGCAAGGAAGATCTTGTGGTTCAAATCAAGAAACGGATCAAAAAGAAGAAGGAGCCTACAAACGTTGGTATGAATTAATTTCATCTCCTTCTTATTGCATTTGATTATTACTGTACAAATGGGTTAGTTTATGATTGCATAAAAAAATTTAAAACCCTTCCGCTACACAATTTGTAACCCAAGGTTCCAACAATTATATGGTTACAAACGTCTCAGATATAACTATTGTTAATTGTAATTCAGGCATACATGTACCAATTGTGGGTGAGTATGTTCGGTGATGTTGAGACACCACCAGACGACCAGAAATGGTCCGTGTTGACTCGAACTTGGGATGATGAGGGCAATCTTGTTTGTGCCAATGGACTTAGAGCATCAGGGTGTCGGCCATGGCATGAGGTTGACACGGTGAGTGTATTGAAAACGAAAATGGAAATTCGATTTCTTATTTCAACGTATCTTACATGACTTTATATTGCATTGTAGCTTTTGGTGCCGTGCAACATTGGAGGGTGCCATTGGATTATGGTCAGTATTGATCTCGTTCGCTAAGAGATCCACCTGTACGATCCATTTATGCAGAAGGTTCCATTTAACCATAGGAACAAACAGGTGGCCTGCTTACGGTGGTTGTTACCATCGATGTTAGTAGAGATGGGATTTTATTCTAAGAGAACCAATGACCAGCCACTCTGTAAAGTGGAAGCCGATCAAATACATATGGCCATAGTCCCAAAATCAAATGTGCCACAACAATTAAGGGGGTAAGTTATAATTGAAATGACATTGTTGCTTTAATTTCAATCTATTTTTTGAGTTTGCGTTTTCTTCACATTTGATGTGTTTTTTATTTTTTTTTGTTTAAGAGGGGTAATTGTGGTCCCCATACGCTACTATTGATCGAGCACACAGTAGGAAAGAAGAAGAAGTTTGAGTGGAAGGATAAAGATATGGAGGCAATACGGTTGAAGATGACAGTTGAAGTTTTTTGTAACTCCATGGCTTTGCCTTCATGAGTGTCTATAACTATTTGTAAAATTTTGTATTGAATACAATGTAATATTTTTTATGCAGCGAAATTAGCGAAATTAGTTCAAAAATTAATGTCATTTGCAAGTCTCGGACCATACACATATATAAAAACGTCTCGGAACATATTTAACAAAAGTATTGGACAAATATACATATAAAAAGTTAATAGCATATTTAACTAAAGTTTTGGACCATATATATATTTAAAAAGTCCAGGAATAGATACACAAAAGTCTCGGAACATATGCAGAAAAGTCTCGGAACTTATACACAAAAGTCTCGGAACATATGTTACTTAAGTCTCGGAACATATACACAAAAGTCTCGGACATATATAAACAAAAGTCTCGGACATACATAAAAAAGTCTCGGACGTATACATTAAAAGTCTCGGAACATGTTTCTTAAGTCTCAGACATGTACACAAAAGTCTCAGTTTTCATTTGTACATTACCAAAACAACATTTCCTTATTTATTAGGATTACTGGGTCCTGGGATGTCTATCTATATGGTCGGCCATGTTTGTTTGTTGTGCCCGATTTGGTGGCACACGCTACACTTGCGACGAAATTGGTCAGGGATAGGTTGGCTACTACTGTCTAAAACCACCGGAGGGTTAGTACACCGCCTACTATTGTGCCCGGTTCCATGACATCTTCTACACTTCTGTGTGGATGTCCTCTTTGATACGGATTGAAATCGATTCTCTTACGGGCGTCCTAGACCAGCTTCTTGTTGTCTGTCATTTTTGGATTATGGAGGTAATACCACACGTTGTCTTATATCTTCAGGCACTTTCCGATTATTAGGATGCCCAATCGGCATGATAGGCATCGAATATACGTCCATAAGTATTTCCCTCTTATAGTAGTCTGCACATAAGGAAGTGTAATCCAAGTTTCGCTCCCTGATACATGCAACAAAACATGTGAAAATAATAAACCATAGTATATATGAGAAAATTAAAAACATTTCACAAAGTTTGTAAAAATTACCTAGCCGCTGCAAGTGCATGAGAACATGGTAGATAATCCATTTGGAATTTGTTACATGTACAAGTCTTTTGCAACAAGTTCACCGTCCACTGATCTCCTTTCAATTTAACCAAGAATGTGTTCCAATCAATATGACTTACGGTCATGAATCTACATTTCTGAATACGTTTTGAGATCACCAATTGTGCAGCATCAGTTAGTTGGTGACGCATGGCGATTGCAGCTCAATGACGGTCGTAATACCGACGTTGCAGCATATCCCTTATGAACTCAGCCAAAGTCAGCATTGGCAGTTTCCGTGCAAATCTCATGCATGAGTTCAAGCACTCAACAACGTTGGTTGTTAGCAACCTATACCTTCGCTGGGGACAATGGACACGGGACCACTTTTCTGGCCCGACATTAACAACATAATCATACGCATTTTGGTGCAGGTTACGTAACTTGCCTATGTAATGGTTATATTGAAATTCTCAGTATGCTTTCGCTGCTGCAAACATCAGCCCTACCACATCCTTTCTATGTAAATGTTTCTTTATGTTTTCATAAAAGTGCCAAGCACATATGGTATGGGTTGCGTGTGGGAAGACGCTAGCTATCCGGCTTCTATGCTTGCATGTCAATCGGAAATGAAAACCAAATCTTCAATATAACCGAGGGCACCCTTTAAGCAATCTAAAAACCACTCCCAAGAAGCGTTGTTTTCTAAATTCCCATAACCAAAAGCTATTAGATATGCTTGTTCATTACCATCTTGTGTTGCTGCCACAAACATTGTACCCCAACATTTCCCTTTTAGAAAGGTACTGTCAACAGAAATCACATGATGCATACACCGTCGGAAACCTTTAATTGAAGCCCCTAATGCCATGAAGAAATACAAAAATTTATTGTCCTCTATGCACTGTAAATCTATGATTGTGCCAAGATTGTGTTGCTCCAGAACATTGTTAGGATTATGCTCAATAGCAAGAGTGTAATATTGTAATTGACAATCTTATTATATTAATAAAGTGATTTCTTTTTGTTTATTTAACAAAATCTTATAGCATTTATAATTATAATTGTTAAGGTAAATAATCATAAGGTCAAAAGACTATGAGAAAAGAAGAATTGTTCGTACATCTGGATATGTATGAGGTAGACACAATTCTTTAGTTGATCTTGAATAATGTCCATAACTTAAGTTAAAGGTTGGGCACTTTTATCTTGTTAAAGTTGTAGAATTCTTTTACTAGCATTTGAGTGGGATCAAATGTGTTATGATGAGTCTAAAATCATCGGAGGGTCTTCGAGTAAAAGAATCTATTGCACTGGGTGCATTGAACTGGATCACAATGAAATACTTTATCTAGAACCGTCAGTAGATAAAAGCCTTTTCATTATCAGGACAATCGGAGAATCTATCTTAATCCTGAGATAAATGATGGACTTATGGTTGCAAGTGTTATCATTTGAGCTATCAATGAGTACGATTATATAGCATAGTCTATCCTCGATAGTTTGGTGGTATTCATTTGTTAATCGATAGAGGACTTCATTTATAGATATGGACATCGTGACTCCATTTATTAAATAAGAGTAGAATATCATCATATATATGGATGTTTTGAGGTTTTGGATATTAAATCTTAACGTTAAGTTTTCAATAGTGACTATTGAAAAATGACTTCTGGATAAGTCATAATATATATCCAAGTTCAAAATGTGGTCACATGAGGAAATATGATAACTTGAAGAGCTATAGACGGTCTATGAGCTCTTGGCAATTACTGATATTCTTCACGAGGATTCACCATCTCCTATAAGATTGTCTAGGGTATAAATGAGAACCATTTACTTGTTCTATCTTTATTTAAGAGTGTAATTTTAGTTCTTTAGTGGAATGAACTAAAATTAATAGATCGAACATAAGTGAATCATTTGTTGATTGAGATTCGGTTATGTCTATTGGAGCTTAAATTTAGATAAGCCTGTCAAGATCCCCAATCCACACGGACTTGCATGGATCACTTGATATATTCTACCGAACTAATTTATGAGTCCATCTAGAATTGTATTAAGGCATGTGGACTTGTTTCTTTTAGAAAGAATGGGCTTAGTTCACATGTGGGCCTTTTAATTAAGGTCCAATGGATTAAATGAAATGTGAAAATAATATATGGGTCATATATATATATATATATGGGCGGCAAGGCTTAAATAAAAGTCTAATATATTATTTTATTTCATTATTTGATTAAATGGAAATTAATTAATTGATTAATTAATTATTTAATTAAAAATCAAAATCTTTTTCTGACTAGGAAATATGTTTCTTAGTAGTATACTATTGTAGTAGTATAATAAATATTAAAGACTTTATTTGGTAAGTAGATAAATAAAGGGAATTTATTTATCTAGTCAAATAAGGAAGTCTTTGATATAGTCACAAATACACTAAGGAGTTAGATTAGGGTTTGGAATTCTAAGAAAATCTACCTAGAGTTTGGATTTAGGTCAAAAGGCATAAATTCTATTTGGTAGAGGAATTCGGCCACCCTAATTATATTTAGACAAGAATTCGGGCAGCAATATATATATATTTTAATATATATGAAAGTTTAATTCATGCAGATTACATATTATATATATGCATGTTAAAGTCGTGTAGATATATATAGATTATATAATTGCAAGTTGAATTAGAGGAGATATATTATTTTGGGCAAACAAGAACTGCGACCAATATATATATTTTTGTGCAAAGAGAATTCGGGAACCAAAAAGGCTTACTTGAGAGTTATTTTTCTTTAGCTTGAAAATATGAAAATACCTACAAGGTTATACTAAACAACCTAGAGGGGGGGTGAATAGGTTGACGCACTAGTTTTAAAAACTCTTTCGTGACTTATGTCAAAACCTTGATGAGCAAACAAATTAACCTTAAACATGATTGTTATGAGAAAAACAATTAACACATGTATGCTCAATTCACCACCCTTAACCTACAAAACATATACCAACAAACAATGTATCTCATATACAAGATATTCAATTAAGATCAAATTCCACAAGTTGTATTTTGAATATTACAATGTAAGTACACTAAGTAAAACTACTACAACTTGTTAATGAAGGAAATATATTAAAACCAAAACAAAGAATACAAGTATTAATATTAATGTTCAATGTATATACAAATATCAATCTAGATATATCTATACAAAAGAATCAAAGAATAAGAGAATTATATTTACACAAATGAATAGTATATACCAAAATGATCAAAATAAATATTGATTACAAATCACACTTTACACAATCTTGCTTCCAAATATATCACAAGTGAATATTGTACCACAAGATTAAAACATACACATAAACATATATAAAAGAGAGATAGAAAGAATTGACACATGAGATTTTTTAATATGGTAAAACCTCCAAGGAGGAAACATCCACGGGTTGAAATACAACCATTAGGGTACTATATTATTGGAAAGTAAACATAGAACATTCACAAAGTGACCAATCTTTAGCTCACCCAACCTAGTGAAGTCTAAGCCTACCCAACCCTATTGGTAAGAGTGAAATCCCTCAATGATGCGAAATCACCATTTATTGGACACCACACACAACCAACATCGATGGTAGATTAGAAATTCATCAAGAGTGCATACACCTCCCGTGTACCCCGCTCTATCGGAGTCTATGTCTAACCATACGCCTAGGCCTACCAATACAATAGCCAACTCCCTATCCAAGGCACTCATGCCTCTAGGGAGCCTCCCATGCATGACTATCCGAGTCTTCCCGACTCTAGCCATGACTCCTTGCTTACCTATCCGAGTCATCCCGACTCTAGGCAAGACTTCTTGCTTGGCTATCCAAGTCACCCCGACTCTAACCAAGACTTCATGCCTTTTACAAGGACTTCCTAGTGTGATCATGTGAATGCAAATGATGCAAACAATCAATACAACATAGAACATGTGATCAATACATTCTATGGCATAAATAGACCTAAACATGTGATATCACAAGTAATCAAGTCTAGATGCAAAATACGAGAATAGAAACCTAAGCATGTGAAACACCTAACACATACACTCAAAGTATCATTCACATATACAACACTTGAACCACAATATGTTCACGAAGTACAAATTCAAGATGCTATTAATATACAATTAAATGCTAAATATATGAGATTAAAATCAATCAATATACTAGTCAAAAATATAGAGCAAGGATTTGAGATTTACATCAATCAAAACCTATATTCTCTAAATCACAAACAAATACACAAATCCTAGATTTTATCAATCAAAGGATCAAATCAAATCTCAAGGTCATTTATCACAAAATTAATTCAATTAAGTTTCAAACAACCTAAGATGCCATTCTAATCACAATACAACTCACAAACATATGTAAAACTTAGAATCATAGAATCTAGTCAACATTAGTCTACAAATTGACTTTCAATTAGAATGATAATCAAGCTATCTTTCTCAATAGCTTTTACCAAACATAAACATAGATATAGAAGAAGAAACCCCAAGCAAATGGAAGGTCAAAAAACAAGAAATCCCAAAGTTGAGACCATTACCTCGGATTCTGCAGCTGGTTCGGAAATCAGTGTTCAACCACTGGAAATCATGATCAAACAGCCACCAAACCACTTGGAGATGTTAGAGGACTCAAATACAAACACTATCCAACTTGAATCACTCAAATCCGACTCCGGATGAGGAAGATATGGTGTTTTGAAAATCTGAAAATTGGAGAGAATTCTTTTGCGGGAAACTGAAACTTTTTCTTCTTAATTTTCAAAATGGAGAGAGAGAGGGAAGAAATAGGAGGAGAGAGAGAGACCATATCAGCCAATCATGGGGGGCCACGTCACCCCCTGGCCGTGGGGGGCGCGTGGCCCACACGGGAGCAGAGGCTGCTCCAGGCCGTGGGGCCCACGGCCTCACCAATGGCCAGCCCAAGTGGCCTCACGGCCTGGGCTGTCCTCTCGCGCGCTCCCTCGGTTCTTCAGCCCGTATCTTGGGTGTCCGAACTCCGATTTTGAATCTGTTTTCGGATTACGAACCGTGACTCTCTCATGCACGACGAAAACTACACAACTTTGAAAAACGGTTGAGAAATCATCTTGGAAATCATCGATGAAGTCAACTCAACGAATGAGAACGAAAAGTAGCGTAGTCAACTTGTTTGGACTCGAAACCTTATGAATGAGTAACCGAAACGACCGGAACTCAATAAGGCATTAAATAAGAACATGTTCAAGTCCTAAACACAAAATACGGAAATATACAAACACAAAGACACACACATATGCTAGTTCCCGGACATAGTCTTAGAAAATGCAAAACACAAAGTTTATCAACTTAATATGAATGCATGAGCATATTTTGCCAAGTGTGTGAAAGTGATATGTAAATGAAATTAAATCATGAAGGAACACACAAGAATGATATGTGTGAGTGTGTGCATAGCCTTGTAAGATATAAGAGGTCCTTGAATACCTTTGTCGACCAATAATGCCCGAATCTCTTAAAAGCCGGCTTCTTGAACGAATTGTGGTTGAGACGTCCTTCGTCTTCAAAATTCTTCAATTATTAACCACTAAACATTACAAGATAAACACGTTTTGATATGGAATTAATGCCAACACTAATTATCAACCTTACAATCTCCCCCTTTGGCAAATTCCATGTCAAAACCCCTAAACAAATACTAAAACAATTACAAAGAAAATTTGGTCACAATGAGTACAATGAGTTACACATATAGACACAAATTAACAACCAAACAAGTCTTGAATTTCAACTTGGTCTTCTCTTGATATCACCTAAAATAAACTTGAAAGCACAAGAATATCCAAGAGACAACACATATGGCAATATATATTCATTGGCAAGAAAATAACACATTTAAAGTTCAAATGGATTATGTATGCTCCCCCTAAATACATGCATCCAACAAAGATATCATATCCAAGATATTACACGCCATATGAAGTTCAATACTTAACACATACATAAAGAAGATATGCTGAAACAATATCATATTTCTCCCCCTTTTTGACATAAAATGAAGCCAAAGGGAAAAGAGAAAAGATACCTTGAGATCACAAAAGCTTTGCTAGCAATTTGTGCCACCAAAGAACGTTGAACGATTTGATGACCTCATATTTGGAGGTGGATGCTTTGCTTGAAGAAATGCTTTCTTCAAAGTTCTTGATTTTTGCATCTTATTGAACCACCTTTGTGTTTAGCTCTTATATCTTCTCCCTTGATTCTTGTTGTTATCGATGTTAACCTAGCAAGGTTATACAAATCTAGACAACACAACAAACTCATCAAGGTAAAATGAATCACAAAAGCATAAATTTTACTCATAAGCACATTGGTCATTTCTACCAAATTCAACAATTGCATAAACAATCATATCAACCCCAAATATGAAGGAATTGGTATCAACAACAATCATCTCGACCCCATTCAAGAAGAGATTTGATTATAACAACAACTACTAACACTCTAAGCAAGGAGGAATTTTTTGCAACCATAATCAATTGAATTGATTACAACCACAATTACTATCGACTCCAAAACAAAGAGGAACTCATTGCAACTACACTCAACTAAATTGATTATAACTACAATTACTATCGGCCCCATACAAAGAGGAATTCATTGTAATTACTCTCTTATCAACCTCAAAAATGAAGAAATTGATTGCAATCTCAACTACTATACAACCCCAAACAAGGAGAATGTGATTGCAAACACAATCATACAATTATTACAAAAAGATTCATGCATTAATTGTGATCAAACATACAAAGGCATATATCATTATGAAGAATCATCATGCATATCAAGACATATGAAATAACATCTTCAAGATTCATCATATTAAAACAAAATATGCCAAACAAACAATAACTTCCCTTATCTCAAACAAATGCTTTATCTCAAATAAATGTTATATTTAAAGCTCTTCCTAAGCTCCTTAACCTTATTAAGCAAGAATTCTTTTCTCCCCTTTAAGACAAGAATTCTCCCCCTTAACACAAAGTCTCAATTAAGCACAAAGAGAAACAATACACTCACATTTGGAACATTTCTCCACACATGGTGAGGTATACATTTTCCCCCTTTTTGTCAAGGAATACACAAAGAATACAAGAGATAAAGAACGAGATATTAAGCAAACAAATCGTATAGAGAGCGAAGTTGAATAAACTAAAGCTCCCCCTAAACATATGCTTCACATGTTATCACAAAGTAGATTTGTTCACAAGGGATTATGAATCAACTCGAAGCATGTGAACATATCATAAAAGAGAACAAAGTCTAGCATACTATGCTCCCCCTTGATAAGTGGTCTATCTAAGATCAAGATAGAGTTTTGTTCACAACGAGATCCACACAATCACACATTCAAGCAATTAGAGAAAATATTTCATCACTTTTCAAAGTCCAAGAGAGAATCATAGATTTTCATTAATCTCTCAAAAATATTCTCACATTGCTAATGAATCAAGCACATAAGCAAAATGTGTGTGTGTGTGTGTGAATGCTTCTCACATATATAATAGGAGTAATTGTGACATCAACATGCAAATAATTTCCACACCTATCCATCTAAAGCATTTCCAAAAATAGGTCAAACCGATATTCATCCGGTTTTTGCTTTAAAAGAATAGATATCAACATGTGAGCGTGTGTGTGCATGTGGCTTGTTTTCCCGTTTCTATTTGTCAACCCGAGCTTTTTCACAATTCTCAACTATACACCAATAAACCTTTTATTTTTCATTTCTTTTAGGCTTAGAATCAAAGATTTTTATTTTTTTTTATTTTTTTTTATTTTTTATTTTTTATGATTCATTTCAACACTTCTTTGATTTTACTAACAAAAACATATACTCCTCATGGCGGCTTTCACTCATCACAATGGCATAGCCCTTTCCTACATTAGGTGGCTTCACAACCAAGGTGTGTAGCCCTTTCCATGAGGGTGCTCGTTGATTACTATGTAGTGCCGAAGCAAAATGGATACATACCATAGGTCATCTATCATGTACTAAGCAATAGGCTTCTAGATGCATCCATAATCTACATACTTTCAACCACACATACTCAAAAACTAAAACATATAAGAGAAGCATTAGTGCATTTTTCAAAAAAAATAAGATTTTCAAGCTCAAGTGCATGATCTAGAAACAATACAAATTACTTGTTTAAAGATCATTACTTCTCAAGTGAGTAGCTCTCAAAGAAATTGATATTCAAATTAAGTTTTGCTCATCAAGCCACTCAACAATCACACAAGCATTTCAAGAATCGTGTATAAGATCATTGTGAACACATCACTAAAAGATCTTTAGAGAGCAAATGTCAACAAGAACCATATGAATGCTATACTAGTTCTATAATATGACATGCTACATGATGTAATGCAAACATAGAGTCGAAAGATGAAAAGCTAGAAAGCAAGCATTAAGGTATAGAAATACCTAAGCAAGCTTTTTCATCAAATGCAAAGCCTTCGCTCTTTTTATGAGCTCTCTTGGCTTGTTTGTCCTCATGACAACAAGTTGTTGGTGTTTCATCCCAAGAGAATAAAGACTATGCATTTCAACTCAAACAACAACAAAAATGACTTTCTCCAAAAGTCTTAACATGATTATCACCAAATAGATTTCATGATATACAACTTCTCAAAAGTTAATCAACGGATTATGACTATCATAATTAAATTTGTGAGGTAGCTAAGTTCATGTCAAAGTCGTAGAGAAACAATGCTAGCTAGCTAAGTTACTCAAAACTAGACACTAATCTTAAAGCCAAGTCACATGTGCAACTTACACCAATGGTCAGAACACTCACCCTTGACCCATTTGGTCTTGGGAGCACAAACACAAAAACCATCATGATCATTTCTTATGGCAATATAATATCTAGAAGATAAACATCAACCATCTTCTCTATAAAGATATTCTCATGTTATACACAACATTATTGCCAACAACAAAGATATTATCAAAACTATACATATGATCATGTGAAACACTCATATTCACCCAAATCTTCTTGACAATATTTCTTACATGATTATCATTAACACGCACAAAATTCAAAGAGTTATCATGCAAGAAACATACATAGAAGATTTTCTCATCTCACTAACATGCATCTCATTTCCTAGTTTGCAATGTCTAATATACTCATGGCATATATATTTAGTATGCACTACAACATTTCAAAAATTGGCAAACCGGAATACATAAGGAGATGATACTATTTGGGTTAGAGTGTACCGACGGTGAAGGCTCCTTACTCTTCTTGATTTTGCACTTGACCTTGGAAGATTGGCCTTTGAAATCCTTTTGTTCCTTAGTGACTTGCCTTTAGTTGTAGGAGACTCAACTTGCTCAACTACAAAGCTTAAGTCACTTGAATATTCATGAAGATCACCAAGCTCTTTGGCCTTCATGATTGCCAACTCCTCTTCCTTGCCTTTGATCATTTCCTACAAGAAATAAAACAATTTATTAGCAAAATCATTTATTAAACTATCTAACACAAGAGCATCTTCAACCGTCTTCTTTTCTAGACATTTGATCACTCCATTCTTCACTTCAACTTCCTTCAAAGCTTTATCTCTTTCCTTCTCAAGAGATTGAGCTTTTGTCATCATGTTGAAGTTGGTGGTCTTTGATTTGCAATCTTCTTCATTGAGTTGTAAACTCAAGTGATCATGTCTAGAACGATCATCCTCCGGGAAAACTTCTTCTTCATTACTTTTGTCACTAACATGCTTTTCAAGCTTATCAACAAAATTGTTAGTAGACAAATGAAATATAAAACGAGAAAAACCTTTTTCACAAGTAGCTTGGAATCTATTCCATGCCTCTTATGCCATATTCGAATCTTTATAAAGAGTAAGGTGTTTAAAAAATTACACCACTATAAATGGCAAAAAGGTCTAAAAGTTTCAACTTCTCAAAAATAAACCTCATTCATACTTTATGAACATATTGGTTTGGAGAAACTACTCCATCAAATATAAAACACGGAGAAGAGAAACTTTTCATGACAATCCAACCAAGCTTGCTCATCACTAGACATTGCAAAGTCTATCATGAGCATTTTCATTAAAACAAACATTTTCCCAATCAATAAAGGAGGACAACCATTACAAACAAAAATAGACTAAAGGTTGTTATCATAGTAAATAACCTTGTAGATCCCGAATCACACTAATTGCTTTAAGTGACCCGCTCTGATACCAATTGAAAATACCTACAAGGTTATACTAAACAACCTAGAGGGGGGGGGGGGGGGGGGGGGTGAATAGGTTGACGCACTAGTTTTAAAAACTCTTTCGTGACTTATGTCAAAACCTTGATAAGCAAACAAATTAACCTTAAACATGATTGTTATGAGAAAAACAATTAACATATGTATGCTCAATTCACCACCCTTAGCCTACAAAACATATACCAACAAACAATGTATCTCATATACAAGATATTCAATTAAGATCAAATTCCACAAGTTGTATTTTGAATATTACAATGTAAGTACAATAAGTAAAACTACTACAACTTGTTAATGAAGGAAATATATTAAAACCAAAACAAAGAATACAAGTATTAATATTAATGTTCAATGTATATACAAATATCAATCTAGATATATCTATATAAAAGAATCAAAGAATAAGAGAATTATATTTACACAAATGAATAGTATATACAAAAATGGTCAAAATAAATATTGATTACAAATCACACTTTACACAATCTTGCTTCCAAATATTTCACAAGTGAATATTGTACCACAAGATTAAAACATACACATAAACATATATAAAAGAGAGATAGAAAGAATTGACACATGAGATTTTTTAACGTGGTAAAACCTCTAAGGAGGAAATATCCACGGGTTGAAATACAACCATTAGGGTACTATATTATTGGAAAGTAAATATAGAACATTCACAAAGTGACAAATCTTTAGCTCACCCAACCTAGTGAAGTCTAAGCCTACCCAACCCTATTGGTAAGTGTGAAATCCCTCAAAGATGCGAAACTACCATATATTGGACACCACACACAACCAACATCGATGGTAGATTAGAAATTCCTCAAGAGTGCATACACCTCCCGTGTACCCCGCTCTATAGGAGTCTATGTCTAACCATACGCCTAGGCCTACCAATACAATAGCCAACTCCCTATCTCCCATGCATGACTATCCGAGTCCTCCCGACTATAGCCATGACTCCTTGCTTACCTATCCGAGTCATCCCGACTCTAGCCATGACTCCTTGCTTGGCTATCCGAGTCATCCCGACTCTAACCAAGACTTCATGCCTTTTACAAGGACTTCCTAGTGTGATCATGTGAATGCAAATGATGCAAACAATCAATACAACATAGAACATGTGATCAATACATTCTATGACACAAATAGACCTAAACATGTGATATCACAAGTAATCAAGTCTAGATGCAAAATACGAGAATAGAAACCTAAGCATGTGAAACACCTAACACATACACTCAAAGTCTCATTCACATATACAACACTTGAATCACAATATGTTCATGAAGTACAAATTCAAGATGCTATTAATATACGATTAAATGCTAGATATATGAGATTAAAATCAATCAATATACTAGTCAAAAATATAGAGCAAGAATTTGAGATTTACATCAATCAAAACCTATATTCTCTAAATCACAAACAAATACACAAATCCTAGATTTTATCAATCAAAGGATCAAATCAAATCTCAAAGTCATTTATCACAAAATTAATTCAATTAAGTTTCAAACAACCTAAAATGCCGTTCTAATCACAATACAACTCACAAACATATGTAAAACCTAGAATCATAGAATCTAGTCAACATTAGTCTACAAATTGACTTTCAATTAGAATGATAATCAAGCTATCTTTCTTAATAGCTTTTACCAAACATAAACATAGATATAGAAGAAGAAACCCCAAGCAAATGGAAGGTCAAAAAACAAGAAATCCCAAAGTTGAGACCATTACCTCGGATTCTGCAGCTGGTTCGGAAATCAGTGTTCAACCACTGGAAATCACAATCCAACAGCCACCAAACCACTTGGAGATGTTAGAGGACTCAAATACGAACACTCTCCAACTTGAATCACTCAAATCCGACTCCAGATGAGGAAGATATGGTGTTTTGAAAATCTGAAAATTTGAGAGAATTCTTTTGCGGGAAACTGAAACTTTTTCTTCTTAATTTTCAAAATGGAGAGAGAGAGGGAAGAAATAGGAGGAGAGAGAGAGAGACCATATCAGCCAATCATGGGGGGTCACGTCACCCCCTGGCCGTGGGGGGCACGTGCCCACACGGGAGCAGAGGCTGCTCCAGGCCGTGGGGCCCACGGCCTCACCAACGGCCAGCCCAAGTGGCCTCACGGCCTGGGCTGTCCTCTCACGCGCTCCCTCGGTTCTTCAGCCCGTATCTTGGGTGTCCGAACTCTGATTTCAAATCCATTTCCGGATTACGAACTATGACTCTCTCACGCATGACGACGACTACACAACTTTGAAAAACAGTTGACAAATCATCTCGGAAATCATCGATGAAGTCAACTCAACGAATGAGAACGAAAAGTAGCGTAGTCAACTTGTTTGGACTCGAAACCTTATGAATGAGTAACCGAAACGACCGAAACTCAATAAGGCATTAAATAAAAACATGTTCAAGTCGTAAACACAAAATACGGAAACATACAAACACAAAGACTCACACATATGCTAGTTTCCGGACATAGTCCTAGAAAATGCAAAACACAAAGTTTATCAACTTAATATGAATGCATGAGCATATTTTGCCAAGTGTGTGAAAGTGATATGTAAATGAAATTAAATCATGAAGGAACACACAAGAATGATATGTGTGAGTGTGTGCCTAGCCTTGTAAGAGATAAGAGGTACTTGAATACCTTTGTCGACCAATAATGCCCGAATCTCTTAAAAGCCGGCTTCTTGAACGAATTGTGGTTGAGACGTCCTTCGTCTTCAAAATTCTTCAATTACTAACCACTAAACATTACAAGATAAACACGTTTTGATATGGAATTAATGCCAACACTAATTATCAACCTTACAAAATAGAATCCAACTCTAGACAATAGTGTGAAAATTCGGCCAAGAGGAAAAGAGAGAAGAGATCGTTCTTATTTCGATAGTGCACTAGTAGCTTTTACATCAAAAGGCTTTGTGCACAGTTTCGAATTAGGTTCACGCGAATTTTGATCAAAGGATTGAGAATTCAAAAGTGACCGGAACGTCTTTGTTATCTCTTGGAAATTATTGTGACTAACGAAAAAGAAAAGGTTTTTTGTTATCCATGCTCAGGTACACAATTCAAAGAGAAGGGAGACCACGCTCCTAGGTGATTCACGTTCGTGATTGGATTGGAAGATCTTACGGATTACCATCGACACAACGTCAATCGAATCACGCGACAAAGGTACGATATCTTTATTATATGTTAATTAATTAAAGGGTTAAGGTTCATCTTTAAAAGGAAATTTTTTTGAAATATACTAAACCTATTTTAGTCTCACTTGCGCTGCGTGCACAATCATTTTTCCCTACAAACATAACCAAAAGATTGCTGTAGTTGGAACGTTTCTTCATGACCTCCGTAGGTCAATGCCAATGCGTAATGCAAGGCTTGATTAGCCTTACTATATATAACTTGGATGTCATACATTGTTTTCATATCCGTAATTATGTCTTTAGGTTTCATTAGACGACCATCCTCTCGTTGGAGTCTAGGGGCTATTATTTCACTGATTATGGCCGCACTAGCCTGTCGGTGACCCCGGTGGACCTCTTCTAAGGGACAACTATGTTCACTTACAAAACTTTTCACTTGATAGTATGTGCCTTCATCTCTCCTCACCGCTCTTAATTTCTAAGAACAGTTGTCAATCTTGCACACCAAATGTAGAACCGACTTGTTAGACCTTTTCACCTTTCATTCATAGTTCTCCCTCATTGCATGAAGTCCTACTAACCTCTTTAAATCACTTTTTTTTAGAAAAAATTGACCTTTGTAAATCAAAGTGTTAGGTTCACATGATCCCATGGTATTGTTCACTTGACCAAACGAATAAGCTTCGGATCCGGGAATAACCCAAGTTGACTGATTATCGGAACCCATGGTGTTAAAATTTTCT
Source organism: Acer saccharum (assembly GCA_030490815.1). Lineage (NCBI taxonomy): Eukaryota > Viridiplantae > Streptophyta > Magnoliopsida > Sapindales > Sapindaceae > Acer > Acer saccharum. The sequence continues at coordinate 9,155,686 of CM059875.1, read as the reverse complement.
AGGGCATCAGATGTCCCTACTATATCTGTTGCACTACAACGGGGATGGTCACCTTGTACACGATTTCCTTCAGTTTGACGTTGTATAGGTTCTTCAACAACGTTTTCACGCTCACCTATATGATCATGACTGGGTTCTATATTGGCCTCAAATTGATGCCCAAAGTAATGGTCAAAATGATGTTCAATGTCAGTTGCAAGGTCAACTGATGCAGGCCATTCACTGAATATGTTTTCTGCACCTTGGGTATTTCCATCGTTATCAGTCCCACTCCATTGTGTCAACATTTGGTTATTACCATTGACGGATGGATAATCTTAGGGATTTCCATGAAGAGGGATGGCATCACCCATCACACCTCCACATCTCCTTTCAATTAGGCTAACACATACTTGAGGAATCACCCTATCTTCCCCTAGCATAAACTGAACATCATCATCGTTCCTTACAAATGTACGACATGTAGTGCCAGGAACGCATGATATTGACTGTAGATCAATATTGTATTTGTTTGGATCATAGTGGACAATGGATTGCACGCGTGCCAAAAGCTCATCAAAGGTCATATTCTTTGACACGATTATTCCCTGATTATCTGAGCCAACAAACCTCTGGCTTCCGTTTGGTAGTTGCTCCCATCGGCCGTTATAGGATATAACTAATCTAACCCGATCCACTTTCCTGTACACAAAAATATTAACAAAATGAAGTTGGTATATCCTAAGACATAACAGTAGGGATTATACAATAAAAATGAATACAAACTTAAAGTAAATAAGTCTCTGAAAATAGTTAATAAGTCTTGGCACAAAGTCCATAAGTCTCAAGAAAACATTTTCCGAGACTTTATGATATATGTCCGAGACTTTGTTAACATTTTCCGAGACTTTTCAAAACAATGTCCGAGACTTTTATGTTATGTCTGAGACTTTGTTGACGCTCTCCGAGACTTTTCAAAACAATGTCCAAGACTTCTATGTTATGTCCAAGACATTTGTAAACAATGTTCGAGACTTTTGTAACACTCACCGAGACTTTTATACACCGTCTGAGACTTCTATCCGAGACTTTTATACATTTTCCGTTAAGTTGGAACCATCATTCACTGACAAGTTATTATCTCAGACCTTTAAATGAATTTTGTTATACATTCACAAGCCGATAAGATGACTGAATTCAGAAAATTGAAGGTATAACAATTATACCTTCTCTCAATTCACTCACCATAACGGTTAGTGAATAACACAATTCACACAATGAGAGTGGAAACAAGGACTTTGGAAATAGGCACAGTGGAAATTGATATAGGCAACCAAAGAAGATTAAAGTCTCGCAAAATTTTAGCTGATTCCAAACTCTCAGAGTTGAATGAATTTTGTTATACATTCACAAGCCGATAAGATGAGTGAACTAAGGGAAGGTATAACAATTATACCTTCTCTCAATTCACTCACCATAACGGTTAGTGAATAACACAATTCACACAATGAGAGGCACAATGGAAACAGATATAGGCAACCAAAGAAGATTAAAGTCTCGGAGTTTAATGAATTTTGATATACATTCACAAACCGATAAGATGACCGAGTTGAAAGAAGGTATAACGATTATACCTTCTCTCAACTCGGTCACCATAACGGTTAATGGATAACATAATTCACACAATCCTATAGTGGAAACAAATATAGGCAAGAACAGAAGATTAAAAGTCTCGGAACTTTGTTAATAAGTCTCGGAAAATGGTTAATAAGTCTCGGAAAATAGTTAATAAAGTCTCGGACAATGGTTAATAAGTCTCGGAGACTTTTTATGAGCCAATGGGATTTCACTATTATAAAAAGTCTTGGATATTTTGTATTTTGACATGCATGGATCTTGGATTTCTAAGTATATATGCTTGAAATATTTCAAAATACTTATACTAGTGCTTAGCAACCTAGGAACATGCATGCCAAAAGTCAAAAAGTCCGAGACGTTTTATAATACTCTCCGAGACTTTTAAATACTCTCCGAGACTTCTCACTTAGCATGAGCAAAACAAACCTAAGTACCTCAAACAGCTTTACAAATGGAAGAATCAAAAAAAAAAAAAAAAAAAAGGTGATTACCTTAGTGTGATTTGTAGAAAATGAAGAGGAGAACAAGACCACGAGTGTGAGAAAAAGATGAACAACGACCACGAGTTGGAGAAGAAGATGAACTTGGATCTTGTAGACAAATGAAGAGGAGAACAAGACCACAAGTTGGAGAAGGAGATGAACTTGGATCTCAGTTTACAGAGAATTTAAAGTTAGAGAGAGATGAACTTGAATCTCAGTTTACTTTCAATTTAAAGTTAGAGAGAGAAATAGATTTCAGATAACATAAAAGTAGGAGAAAGTTAAAGTTAGAAATATAATTAAAAAATACTAAAAGTAACGGTATTTTTGGAAGTCACTTATTTTGGTGTCTTTAAAACATAAGTTATGAAAGTGGTGATAGTCTTGAAAGACCAGCTCAAAAGAGTGACAAAAGTCCCTATTTCCACCTTGAACTTTGAAGACATTAAAGATTTGATGAACCTTCCAAGATGACAATATAAAGGTTCACTAGTTTTCTTCTTCTACAGATTTGGTTAATCTGTTATCCAGGTTCAAAATTACTGCAAGAGCATTTAAAAAAACAATTGAAGTGGGCCTGTTTCGATCGGGTATGCGTCTTCTCTCCCCAACCAATTCTAGTATGGGATGGAAATTGAAAATAAGGGTCGGGTATGGAGTACCAAACCCCATTCGGGTTTCGGATATGGACCATGCTGATTCGGCCTCAATCTGATATGCTCTCATCCCTAAATGGATGTGAACATGAAAACTATGTAGATTCCATGATGATATTTACACTAATGTCTTGACATGATTGTCTCTATCTACCTTATGAATTTTATTTTGTATTATTATGTTGAGATTATGTGTGCATATAAGTGATTATATAAACAAATATGTGATTAGTAATATATACTAATTAATCTTGCTAATATTTTTTTTATGCTAGTGATATGTATCATGATATCATGCATATATCTGTCTCCAAGATCCCATCTATATCTGATTGTCGAATTTAATTGGATAATTTTTCCAATCAACTTCATGCAAATAGCCAACCTTCTGCATGGGTCTCAAATAAACTATATATTATAAAAATATATAATTTGATTTAACTATGACTTATCTCAACAGAAAAATATATATATATATCAAATATGAGTCATGAATTTTTTGGACAAATTTATCTAACATTCTTTATTGTGTGTCAATATAAACATACAACTTTTGGGTTATTTAGAAATTCATTTAAAAATATATCATTCTTATAAGCGATTAGCGTGACAAGATGGGATACATCCATGAATTTATGGGTTTGAGTAGGGATGGCCATTGGGGAAATAGGGATGGATATAGGTCCCCCTGCCCTATCCCCATCCCCATTTTCCAAACCCTCCCCCATCCCTCCCCATTTCGGGATGGGGTAGTTTTGGGGGGAGGTCCCTCCATCCCCATCCCCATCCCTATTTCCTTATTTTCCCCGTTTTTTCATGTTTGAGTAAAAATTACATACTTAGCAAAATAGAAAGAATAAAAATATTAAGAAAAAATAAATATATATATACATATATAATATATTAATATATTATATATAAGGTTTGGAGGAAATGGGAAATGTACCCCATCCCCATCCTCATTTCCATAAATTTGTTAAGAAAATGAGGAAATGGGGATAAGGAGGGGGAGAGGGAGGGGTCCCCTTCCATCCCCATCTCCGTTTCAATTTGGGGATAAATATCATCATCATCTCTCCCAATTTCCCCATTTCCCCATTTTCCCCAAAACTTTCCTCCCAAATGGAGATAAGGGAGTAGGGATTTGGGTCCCCAAGGATAAATTGTCATCCCTAGGTTTGAGCCATGTCCCCTTAACCTTCCCAATCCCAAAATATATATTGTAATAGTTATAAAAAAAGAAAGAAAGAAAGGAAAAAAAAAAAAAAAAAAAAAAAAACATTTAGAACAATATTGATGCGTATTTTGAACTTTAACCTAAAAATACAATCATAACGTAACTATTTTGTAGTTTATAAGTTTATTTAATGAATAATGTTATAATAACTAAAGGTGGGCACTAGCCCGCCAACCCAACCCAACCCGACCAACCTGATTAGGTTGGGTTGGGTTACTTTTAACCCGACAAATATAATATAAATTAAATTAAATAATTGTATTTATTGTTTATCATTAGTTTTTGGGTGGCTCTATTGCCACCCACAAAATATCTACCTACATCCATGTTTTAATTAAACTTATTTATTTATAAAATATCTTTACATTTAATTACTTAAAATACATGGTTTTATAATTAGAAATTAAATTTACTTCGTACACCTATAAGTTGAACACCCAATATATCATAAACCCTAATAATATATACTTAATCAAACTCAGCATCAACCAAAAAATACAAAAAATTTTCACATATAGTCAAGGATTAATAGATGAACAAATAATTGATTTTATGAATTTCGAATGAATTCAGATATGTTTACTTTAATTTATACTATTGTTTTATAATTGAATAAAAAATTGTTACAACTGTAGTCTTGTAGAACTCTTAAAAAAATAGTTGTAGAACTCGATCAAGTCTACACGGATCTCAAACACAACTCACTAACTCAATTTACTTTAATTCAACTACAAATCTTATTAATTTAATTAGTTTTTACACCGAAAAACTTGGTGAATGGATTTTTTTTTTTTTTTTAACTCAAATTTTTAAATGAAAAAACCTGGTTTGTTTGGTGATTCAACTACTTTCATGGTTTTCTAGATAATTCAATATATTGATTCAACAGAAATCATAATTAGTTTTAGAGTTGAATCAAAATAATAGTAAAAACATCCTACAAAATCTGAAACTTGTTCTTACAAATTCTAAAACTATAGGTGTAATAAGAAAATTGGGTAAATGAGAAAAATTGGTGTAATGAGAAAAGCTATATGTTTAAAAAAAAAAAAAAATTAAAAATACATAAAGGATAGTTTTGGTATTTTAAAGGGTGTAAGGAGTAAAATTAATAAGTTTAATTTTTTAATATGGGTGTAAGTAGAAAAATGGGTGTAGGAAGATATTTTGTGGGTGGCAATAGAGCCACCCTTAGGGGTCGTTTGTTTCTTTGTCTGAAAACTAAACATTCCTGAATTTTACTGAAGATTGAATAGTGACTGAAACCTGAAACTGAATGACATGTTTGTTTTTTATTTTTATCACCTCTAAATAGGGTGTCAACTTGTTTGTTTTTTAAATATACAATGTTTTAAAAACATGTAATTTAACATTTATACCCTTGCTATATTAATTGTGATGTATTTTCATTTTACATGATACAAACAACTAAATAAATAAAAAAATTAACAAATCCTAAACCATTTTTACGTAATAATGATAAGATTTTATTCATGATTAAGATATGATAAATAATTGTTTTTTTTTTTTAATGATAAATAATGATTTTGAAATGATTTTGATTTTTAAAAAAAAAATTGAAAGTTAACCGATGGTGTTAAAAAGGACAATGTGATTAATGTTTTTTTTAGAGTTGATTTTCATAAGAAATAAGGTTAAAAGAAATAAATTTGTATAATATAAATTATGATAAAATTGGAAATATGCTATCTTTAGGAGGATAATCTTGGAAGAAATTATATTAAATACAATTCAGTGATTTGGAATTAAGTTAAAAATCAAGATTTCTTACTTTTTATTTTTAGTTGTTTTTTGGTATTTTTAGGCTATTTGACCACTTAAACAAACAAACAAAACAACTTAATAATTTCAATTCAGACCCATTAAGTTTTAAGTGCAAAAAACAAATGACCCCTTAGTTTGAATATGAAATATTATTTTTTTTAAATATCTAAAAAGTTTTCTCATGCATTGGCACAATAGGCGAAACCCCCCTTTTTAGCCGTATAAACAAGGGATGTTTTATTTTTAGCAAAGATATATATGGTTTTGATTGTTCCTTATCATTCTTTTTTCTAAACTAACAAAATTACCCACAACTTTAATTTACTTATATTTTTTAAAACTATTTTTTTTCAACCAAAAAAAAGACCTTCAACAGACCTCCATGAATCCATGGAGGTTGCGCAAACCTCTTTTCTAGATAGAGCTCCATGGATCTCCTTCCATGGAGGTCTATCCATGGAGGTCTGTGAATTAAAAACAAAGAAGTTCTGAATTTTTTTTTTTAGCGTGTTTAATCAAGGAAGAAGAAGAAGTTTAGTGTGTTTAATCCAAATAAATAAATAAATAAATAAAATCCTATCATGTTTAATAAAAAAAAAAAATTAGCGTGTTTAATCTAAAGCTCTATCATGTTTAATATATGTAAGGAATCTATTAGTTTCCGAAGAAAAAAAAAACATTAGCGTGCAAAAAAAACCCCTAACGTGTTTAATCTCAAACAAACTGGCATGTTTAATCTTGGATTAAACACGTCAGTTTTCTCTTTTTTTTTTTCCTTCCTCTTCTTCTTCTTCTTTGTCCTTCTTCTTCCCCAAATTTTTCTTTATAGAGGTCGATTATCTCCATTATATTTATATTTAAAAGATAGACTTGATAGACGATCAACTCAAAGTTTGGTTGCCAATGCTTCTGTTTAAAACACATTTTTTATTAATGACCTGTCTAATTTTTTTTCCTTAGGAAAAATAGATGAAAAATTAATGTCAATTTTAAATACATGTTGAGTCAACCAAAAACAAATAGCTCTGCAACAAGCCGTTTGAAAGTAGACGGTCGATGTTGACAATGTCTAATAGTTTTTGCCACATCAGCGTGAGGTTGAATATGCACAGCTACATTGGAGATACATTTTTAATAGACGGTCTATTTATTCTATGTGGCATATCTTTTTTTCACAAACCACTTTTACATTGGAGATGCTTTTATAATTGTAAAATTGATGAGAGCCTAAGATGGGGAATTTTCAAGTTGGATAAAATGTTATTTATGGCAGAATTTCACATAAATCCCATATTTTTTGCGATTTGTCACCTTTTTAAATGTTATTACAATATTCATCACTTTAGTCCCTGTTTTTTTTTTTTTTCTAAAACTCATCGCTTTAGTCCATTTGACCAAATATTTAACGGTTAACTTTGATAAAATGTGTTAAAGTACACTTTTGCCCTTGTGATTATTTAATTTAGCTAAAATGATAATTTTAGCTTTAAATTAAAATGAAAAACAGTAAAATTATCAATAATTAAATCTTAAATAAATAAATAAATAAATAACTAATAATATAAAAAAAAAACAACAACAACACACCCATTAACAACTTAAACAAAAATCAATAATGAAATTAACAACACACCCAGAAGTCTTGAAAAGCAATCACAAAGTCTCGGAATCACAAAGTCTTTGAAACACAAAGTCTCGAAATCACAAAGTCTTTGAAACACAAAGTCTCGGAATACAAACACAAAGCCTCGGACACACAAACATAAAGTCTTGAAAAGCAATCACAAAGTCTCGGAATCACAAAGTCTTTGAAACACAAAGTCTTGAAATCACAAAGTCTTTGAAACACAAAGTCTCGAAACACAATCACAAAGTCTCGGAATACAAACACAAAGCCTCGGACACACAAACATAAAGTCTGGAAAACACTGGGTTGTTGTTCTGTGCTCCTCTGTTTCAGTTATGTTGTTGTTTCTCTTGTTTAACAATGAAAGATTCAAAACCAAAACAACATAGGAAATGAGCTCAACCCCCAAGTGCATCAACGTAGCGCCACTAAACTAATCCTGAAGATGCATTGATAATCTTATGAAGTTGGTTTTGTTTGATTTCGACCTCCATTAGAGGTCTGTTAAACAAATCTCTATGAAGAAGATGAAAGAATAAAATCTAAAAAAGAAAAACTGAAAAGTAAATAAAAAAAAATAGAGTAAAGTAAGGGTATATTTAGAAGTTACTTACTTTGGTGCCTTTAAAACATAAGTTATTACAGTGGTGATAATCTTGAAACACCAACTTAAAAAAGTGACAAAAACCCTTATTTCCTCCACTTTCAACGGTGGCCTCCATTATTATCATTATTATTATTACTATTATTTTAAGTATTAAGTATCTTTTTTTAATAAATGATTTCATAAATATCTCGCTTTATTATTTTTATTTTACACAAACTTTATTATTATTATTTTATTGATATAATTATTTTAAGGCTTTATTTCATTGGACATGTGTACATTCTTTTTTACATGTCTCATTTTTAAAAGTATTATTTTACACATGTAAGCATATTTGTAGATATAATGTATTAAGACTAAAATGTCCAAGGATCCATCATTTTTTGACAAATTAACATTTGACTAATGAAAGGACTAAAGTAATAAATTTTGAAAAACAAAACAGAGACTAAAGTAATGAATATAGTAAAGATATTTAAAAATGTGACAAATTGTGGAAAAGGTGGGACTTACGTGAAATTCTTTTTTTTTTTTTTTAAATAAAAATAAATTATGCAAGAAACATTTAAACAATTTGTATTATATGTTGTGTTTTGATTTTGATGCTTTTAAGAAATTTAAACACTATGTGATATGATGTTAGGGAGAAAACGTATTTTTAATTTGAATTTAATTTGGATATAATGAAATTTGAATTTAAACATTTTAAATAATATATAAAATAATTTTTTTCTATCGGACTTAAAAAGCCCAACCTAATCAACCCGATCCAACAACCCAACAAATATTTGAGTGGGTTGGGCTGGTTAGCAGTTAATTACATTGGGTTGAAAATTTTTAACCCAACCTGAAAACGCCCACCCCTTACTAATAACGGATCATTTGTAATATCACTTGTATTATTTTTAAATTCATTAAAAAAAAAATCTTAATATTTCAAAAATTAGTTCTCTAAAATTAATCAAAATCATTGTCTAATATAAAAACGTAATTTTTTTGATAAATTTCTTTAACTCTTTGTTTCATATGATTGGAATCTTAAACTTCACAATCAAAGTGAAATTTAAAATTCAATTCCAATAATCAGGTAGGTGACTACAACATCATATATATCTGTTTCATAGATCGGCATCCTGATCAGAAAATTCCATACTTTTTTTATCTGGGTGAGTCAATTATTTTCAAGAAAAAACAAAATTAGTAGTTTTTTGTTGAAAATTTTCAAATTACAATAAGCAGTAATATTGAATTTAGGATGATAGATACTTAAAGATTATTAATTTAATTATTTGGTGAAGATGGCTACTCGATCAGAACTCTCTAGTGGCCGTACATGTCTCTTACTAAGAGATAAAGTCTGAATAGTAATTTATTATTATCACTTAGCAGAAAAAATTGAAATTTATTAATTAATTCATTAGGATTATTATAAAACAATTTAGTTACTTTCAAAGAGGTTATACCTTTAAGTATTATACTATTATATAAATTCGGGGTTTTTTGGGAGGGGAGGACTCAAATCTGCGATCTCGTGGTGCAGATACGAAGGGTTTATCACTAGACGAATCTCATCTCGTCATATATATAAATATACACGATTAAAATATCTGAAAACACGATGTGTATAAAACTATAATGTAATGGTTAAATTGCCTTAAACTATGGTTAAATATCATTTTATGCAAGTTGATTTATAGAATTATATTATTATATCAATGGGGTTGCTATAATTGACCTCTAGCTTGACATCATGGTGATTTTTTTTTTTTTTCTTGTCAAGCTAGGTTTAGTTTGAACATGATTTGTTTGAGTTAATGGCCGGGTGTGAATTAATTTAGCGGTGGTTAAGTACTTAACAAGTTATTAATGAGCTGTGCTTATTGAGTTTTTTTAATTATAAAATAATTAACTAAGATAGTTGTGTTGATGAATTAATTACTTGGATTTTGGATCCCTCCGATTCGAGAAAGATTTCAGTGCGTGTAATATATATACATCTATCTAATAGAATTATACCACATAATTAAATAAGAATGTATAAATCATATATGATTTAGTTGGTGGATGAAGTAGAAATGGTGGGAAATAGCACTCTTTTTATGTTGAATTTTAAGTGTATCACTAGTTTAATAAGTTAAGTTTAAATGGCACCAATTGATTAAAATACCCTCATCTCCTTTTTTATTACGTTTGTGCCATTTTGAGGTTTTTTTTTTTTTTTTTTCTCTTCAAAAACCTTCATTGATAGACGACCAATGGAGGTCGATGGGTCCTCCATCAATGGAGATGAAAGACCTCCAATGGTGGTCAGTTCAACCTCCAATGAAGGTCTCAATGAAGAAGATACCAAAAGAAAAATAAATAAAAAATGGAAATTTTTTTTTTGTCTAATAAGTCTCAAAAATTGCAAATATACCTAATAAGCCTCAGAAGCAACAAAATAAGTCTTAGAAACACAAAAATAAGTATCGGAAACATAAAAAAGCGCGAGACTTATTTTTGTGAGTGTGTTTTAAGGGTATTTTTATCAAATCTACACTTTAAGTGTTATTAAAACTTAAGTTATTAAGTTGGTGATAGTTTGAAAACTCAGTCTTTAAAGAGTGCTATTAAATTCTCGAACGTAAAAAAAAATCTCTTCAATTCAAGAATTGAGAAAAGAATCCCAAGTCCAAGCATAAATGAAGTTTTTTTTTTTTTTTTTGGACAAAAAAACATAAACGAAGTTGAACTAGTGAATTAGACAAGTTCAATATTACATGCAAATGGCACGTTTGAATTCATCAATTAAATGTTACTGGAATAGCTAGTAACTTAAATCGAATGCAATTCAAAGATCTCTACTATTCACTGTTGGATTGTACTGATAAAATATATACTAGTAGTATAGTATAGGAACCGAAATTTAGTGAAGGTTTGATAATTAATTAATTTCAAAGTCAATCGATATATTTATTTTATTATTTACATGACCAAACTCTAAAGGTATTGGAGGTTTGATTAATTAATTCCATCACAACTTAGGGCACGTTTAGTAATCACAAATTCCAATGAGAGAAAGAGAACTTAATTCCAGATTTATAATTAGAGTACTGCTTGATAAAAAATAAAAATAGTTGAAAAATGAACTTAATTCTCCCTCTCACCTGGGGATCCTTTTGCATGATTCCCTTTCCAATGAAAGTTGCTTCACTTTGATTTTCATTCATGTTTAGTAAATATGTCCTTAATATATAACGGACACCATGCTCGTGGTAGATACAAATCTACAACAAGCAGCACATTATTGTAGATGGATGTGTTTCTTGTAGTGTTTTAACCACAATCAGTTTTAAATAGTCTCCAAGACTCCAAGTGAGCAGCTCACTAGTTGGCCAAAATGTTTGTTAAAATATTTCATGAAGCTACTTGGTAATTAGTATTACCACATAGCTCCCGATAATGTTAAAAATGTACAAAGCCTTCAGTGCAAGACGCAACTATAAATTAATTAGCATCTTAATGCATGAGACAAAGAAGTCTAATGCTTTCCATACCAAAAAAAATTAATATATATATATAATGCAAAAATAAAATAAGAGTACCTTTTCTCATCATTTCACTATAAATATATTAATCTAATACGAAAGTGTGGACATTTTGCATGGGAATGGTGGACAGCTTAAACAATGTTAACATTACATTTATAGTTATTAATAAATTATAAAATTAGCAAGTATACAAGTCAAATAACATTATTGAAAAATAACGTCCATTATTTTATTAAATTTAACTGTTTAAAGAAGACAAAATATTTTTAAAAAAAAATTATGCTCTCTCTGTATGAGTGTATGGTAACTAACAGAACGGATTTTATATTAGTGATCAAGGAAGTTAATATCAATTTCAGTGTAAATATTAGGGATTCAATTTATGGAAATATCAGTGAAAATATCGAAAATATTACTAATATCAGTAAAAATTGGGGATATTCAGAGATATTTTTTATTTCAATATCCCAAAATATGAAAACTATCAGAAATATTATTAATATCAGTAAAAATTGGGGATATTCAGAGATATTTTTTATTTCAATATCCCAAAATATGAAAACTATCAGAAATATTATTAATATTTATTTCCTTGTTAGTTATATTGTGATAATGTGGAACTTAAGTTAGTTTAATAATATATATTATATAAGATTGGAGTTTGGACTAACCACTTGATGGGTTTAGCTGATAGAAAAATTGGTACTAGTTTTGAATAACTTTGATGTAGATTTTCTTCTAGGGAACATGTTTATTTGCTTAATTAAGAAGCTAATTTTCACACATAAAGATATTAGTATGGAAAGTTTAAATTAGAAGAGTTTGACCCAATTTTTTTTTTCCCACTTGAGGTTAAACACACATGGATTCAAAGCCAAGGTCAAAGAACAGACAAGAAGGGTTTCAAACGAGGAGTATATTTTTGGGAAAATTCACTATTTTTGGACAACCATCTGGTCATTTGACCATAACATCTTCATGTTCATGCATGTATTTTTTGATGTTTTCATGCATTTGTTAATGTTTCATTGTACTTGCTATCCATACAGCAGACACGGTTTGCAAACTCTAAGCAATGAACACACCTTGGTTCAAATTTTTATTTGGGAAGATATCCCTTAGTTGATCAAGCGGTGTGCATCTCCCCTTCAACGTTTTGGTAGAGGGTTCGAGTCTCATCATACACATTTTACAAACATTTTTGAGGAATTTGCTTCTCGGTGTTGTGTGAGTGTAGATATATATCTCCCTGTTCTAGGAGCAAATATTCGAGTTGTACAGGTATTACTTATTTCGACATATCTTGTCAGGCCTCCAATCCTTTCAGTTTAGATTTCAGAAGAAAACAAATCCACATAGTATTTGTTTCACGTAAGTGATATATATGAACATCTAGCATAATTGTTATTAAGATAACATAAGTGCCATTGTAGGTAAATTGTTTCATTTTATGGTGTTGGATATGGCTCGTATTCCCAATGGTTACCAAACAATGATTCGACCAATGCGAAGACTTCCTGGAGACATAAGAATGTTTGGAAGTATGAGATCATGTTTGAGGGAGGCTTGAAGACCAAGAAGAACTGAAGAAACAAAGTTGAGTGAAAACCGTTGTGCCTTACGCTGTGCAATTGCACAACAATCCAATTCCAGTGAAAAGAAATATGGGTAACGTTGTGCAATGGACATCGGTTCCTACAGCGGTTCTGTTCCAGTGAAGAACGCTATCAAAGGCGTTGTGGGTTGGTACATCAGTTTCCTTAATACATGGTACATCAGCTTCCTGGAGACATGAGAACGTTTGGAAGTATGAGATCATGTTTGAGGGAGGCTTGAAGACCAAGAAGAACTGAAGAAACAAAGTTGAGTGAAAACCGTTGTGCCTTACGCTGTGCAATTGCACAACAATCCAATTCTAGTGAAAAGAAATATGGGTAACGTTGTGCAATGGACATCGGTTCCTACAGCGGTTCTGTTCCAGTGAAGAACGCTATCAAAGGCGTTGTGGGTTGGTACATCAGTTTCCTTAATACATGGCGCATGGATCGCGATTTTTTGAACAGTCAATTCTAGTGACTTCAATAAGGCGTATGGAACAAGTGGCCAACTGTGATCCAAACCGTAATCAATCATAAGCATACGTGAAACGAAAATATTCAGTGAAAAAGGAAGTATTTTGTTTCTAAAAGTTCTTGTGGTTAAAGGAAAAAGATTTCTCTTTGCAAAAAAACTTGTGGATAAAAGGAAAGAGTATTTATATGAAACAAGAAAGTCTTGTACTTGTAGGAAATAGATTTTTTTGTAAGTTTAAACTCCCTATAACTAATATAAATAGACCATATTCAGAGTTTGGTGGAGACATGTTGTCTTGGAGTGATATTTAAGCATGCCTTGGGTTTTGGTTGTTTCTAGGCATTGGTTTTTGTGCCTTTGGGTTCCTCTATTTCTATGTTGAAAATGTTTTCTTCTGTTTTGGGTTTGCTTGTTTTGCTTTGGGATCATTGTGTTTTGGCTCTCTGTTGTTCTTTCCTTGTTTGTTTGTGTTGTTATTGGTTGTTGCCTTTAATAAAGTTTCTTCATCTTTCAAAAAACTAGGTTATTGTGTGTGTTGAGTGGAGCAAACACCTGTGAGATCTCTTAGAGTAGGCATTGGGTTGTAATTGTAAGTCGCGCATCGGAAAGGAATCAAAAAACAGTTTGATAAGATTGATAGGTTTTAAAAATTTTACCGTCTTTTGGACCTTTTTGTATACACAAATATGAGGAAGAGATTTGTTTTCATACCTTTGAAAAACACTCATTCATTTTCTTTTCGATCCTTCACTGCTAAGCCTTCTGAGCTATGTCCCGCAATCTAGCAACTGTGTGTACGGGCACGTCACGGATTCCGGGAGCAGTTGAATGGAGGCTTGAGAGAACTGGAAGGCAACACCTTGCTTCCTCTTGTGAATTCGGTCAAGCCTTGTGAGAAGAAAAAAAAAATTCTTTTTTCTTTTTCCTCTCTAGTTGCCACACCCTATGTCTCTCAATTAAGTTTAGGTTAGTTTCTTTTTCCTGATAAGTATATCTTATATACTGGGATCTTAGAGTTTAGTAAACCAAGTTAAAATAAGATTTTAAATCCTTTTTAATTCGGTCACCACTAGGGTTTGAACATTTGATCTCTTTAAAGCAAATAAGAATAATCACTTATTATTTTATTCTTTTGCTCTTGTCAAGGTTCAAAATTGAAACCTCCAAATAATAATTTAATAATTCTTAATTATTAATATGTCAATTAAATAATCATATTATTTAATAATATTTAATTAATCAATTAAATAATATATGAATTAAATAATCACATCATTTAATTAATTCCCAGAATATATTTAAGTTACTTTTGTAATACAATTAATTGGACTATCCAATTCTCCGTGAGCTTTGTTACTATTAATCGTAAAGGGCTAACAAGGGGACCTATTGGACCCATAGTTTTGAGCTCCAATAATACTTAGAAAAATTAATTAAACTTTTTAATTAATATTTCACTATTATTAACCTCGGAGTTATTCCACTAAAAACCCAATGTTGTACTCTCGTAACTATAGATGTTTTACACAACCAAATAATCAGTGTCTGTCGATATAGTTATTACATATGGTATGATCCTCCACAAGTAGTTCATAATTAGAGCTAAGTCATAAAGTCTGTTATATCTCTCTAATTATATTTTTTCTTTTAAGTACCATTGATTCTCAAATGAATGATTATATCCTTCATTCCTTTACGGAAGAAAAAGAGCGCTCTTAATCGTTCAAGTCCCGAATCAACCCTTAAGGGAAATATTCATCTACTTCTCGCAAGAAAGAGTTGATTCCACTATTTTGTGTATACCTTCCCACTCACAAGCCAAACCGTGATTCCAAGATATGAAGTTATTGACCGAGAATGCTACTCCGATCTCACCCATGGTATTTCAAGAAACACGATCTAACTTTAATGAGTCAGTAAGATACTCAGGATTTAGATCACCCATATACAGCCATCATTTGTTGATATATATGAATCTTTTCAACTAACGGATCTTAATGATAGATTCATATAAATCGTGGCACAATCATTTATGATCACATCATATAAGGTACCTCCATTCTCATATCACCATATGAGTAGTCTAGGATAATACCACCGTACATTATGGAATAGACCGCAACTGTAAATTAACCACAAATTAAGTACCCAGCTTTATTTGCTTTCTACGGACTCTTTAATTAGATTGCGTGTTTCAAAATGAATTCCTCTGTATATGATATTCATATAATAAGTTTGAGATTACATCTGGCAATCTTGGATATTTAGCACATATAATATAAACGTATGAGTCATGTTAATTGAATGAAATAACTACTTCTTTTATTAATGCATTTATAACATTTACTAATTACAAGCTTTAGGGCATAAATCTCAACAGTAATTAGGTTTGGGGTATTAGAGAGAGAATCTTGAGTGAAGTTGTAATAATTTTCTTCATAGTACATTAATCTTCTGTAGTCCTGACGGCCCGTGATTTTTTCCCGATTTGGGTTTCCACGTAAAATCTTGCGTGTGTGTGTTTGGATTCGTGCTTTATTTCTTTCATCTTATTTATTTCTTTCTTCATTGATATTGTTGTTTGTTTGTGCTATGAAGCGTAGCGATTATTGCTAACAATTGGTATTAGAGCCCTGGTTACTTGTAGCGGTTTCAACAAACTCATGTCCGAAATGAAGTTTGATGTTGAGAAATTTAGTGGGAAGATCAACTTTGGCTTGTGGCAAGTTCATGTCAAAGATATGTTAATCTAACTGGGATTACACAAGGCGTTGAAAGGTAGATCAACCCTTGAAGGCTCTGGTGATTCACAAAAGAAAACGGCTAGTACTAGTTCTAGAAAACCTATGATGAGTGATGATGATTGGGAGGAGTTAAAAGAAAAGGTTGCAAGTGCAATTCGTCTGTGCCTAGCCAATAATGTTTTTACAAATATTCAAGGTAAATATACAGTGAAAAAACTTTAGGAGAGGCTTGAAGAATTGTATCAAGCAAAAAGCTTATACAATCATTTCTACAAGAAGGAGGAGTTTTATTCACTGTAGATGGATGAAGATACGAAGGTTTCCGATCACCTAGGAGCACTCAATGAGATTATTTTCGAGCTAGATTCGATTGGAGTCAAGATTGATGAGGAGGATAAAGGGTTAAGACTTATCTGGTCTCTTCCACTGTTTTATGCGCACATGAAGCCTATCTTGATGCATGGGGATTCAACTATAAGTTTTGGGAATGTGGCGAACAAGTTAATATTCGAAAAAAAAAAAAAAAAAAAAAAAAAGGTTGAAGAGTGAAGGTAAAACTTCTGATAACTCTATACTTATGTATTTTTTTTTTTTATTTTTTTTTTGAAAAGCAAACTTTATTAAAGATAGCACAAAGGCTAGAGAGGGCCAACAAAACAAAGGACTGAAACAGCCCAGCACATCAGAAGCTCAAACCAGAGCAACAGAACAGAGCAAACGAGAAACAACAGCAAAACAAAGCTAAGCATTAGGAATACAATCAGCACTCCACGTTAAGAAATCCCTACCCCCTTCAGAACCTTGCTTCGCCAGCATGTCCACATAGGAGTTCGAAGCCCTGGAGTAGTACACCACACTAGCTTGACCATTAACAGTGAGATAACTCCGAATCTCGTAGATAGTTTGAACATGCTTCATACTCGTAATTCCTCTACCATTGATCCAGGATACGGCAACCTTAGAGTCGCTAACAAACTTAATGGCCTTCCCAATTAAAGCTGGATTAGACATGCATAAATTAAAAGCTTTAGCCAATGCAAGAATTTCAATTGAAACCGCATCTTGGATCCCTATATGCTCCGAGTAAGAACACAACACTCTCCCATTGTGGTCTCTTAAAACCCCACAAATACCAACCTGACCAGGAGAGCCTTTTGCCAACCCATCAACATTGAATTTGAAGGATCCCCTAGAAGGAGGGTTTCAAATCCCCACCTTAGACTTCTTTCTTTGACCAGAGACGCTGCAGCCTTCCTTTATGTTCAGTAGCAAAGCAGTGATGGAGTCCAACGTGTTACCACCTAAGTTCTTGAACCACCATACCACTTTAAAACGCACCATGTCCTCCGCTTGAAAAAAGTTTACCTCCCCATTCTTGAAAGCTTTTTCATTCCTTGATTCCCATATGGTCCAGACCATGGCCGAAAATAAGGATCTCCAAGCTCGAGCATATTTTTTCTTAGGGCACAGTCCCGGCCATCCTTTCCACCAATCTTGGGCAGCGAGAAAGTGAGACAGCAGCACACCTCCCACCAATTCATACATCTAAGCCATAGATTCCATGCCCATTTACAATGTAAAAAGAGGTGATCCATTGTCTCAATATTATCAACGCAAAGAAAGCAATCCAAATAAGACTCAAGGAGCCCACCATGCGAGTTCAAGACCTTTTTAACCAAAATTCTGCCATGGATAAGTTGCCAAATGAAAATCTCCACCTTCGGAGGGCAGAACCCATTCCAAAGATCCCTATAGACCTCTGAAATTCTAACTTGATCAACCTCCAAGGACTTCCGAAAAGACTTGATTGTGAAGGCTCCATCCGAAGAAAAATTTTAACTAATCGAATCCGGGATCGAAGCTTTGAGATTAATGTTATCCAAGCAGCCCCGAAACTGATTCCATTGATCTATCTCCTAATTAAAAGTTGGCCTTCTCATATTAACCATCCAAACCCACTTAGAATTCTCCCATCTACCATACTCACTTACACAACCATTCTTGTTGCAAGCTAAAGCAAACACTCTAGGGAAGGCAGTCTTCAAGTTGCTATCATCCACCTTAACATCAGTCCACAATTTGCACTACAAAAAAAAGCCCTATCAGTGACGAACTATTTCCGACGACGCTAATTGCCGTCGGTAATAGTACCTTTTCCGACGGCCATATCAGTGCCGTCGGAAATGAGTAAAAATCTGATACGACATTTCCGACGGCCAAATGACCGTCGGAAATAGTCTTGTTCCGTTGGAAATGAGGAAAAAGTAATCCAACATTTCCGACGGCCTAATTGCCATCGGAAATAGTCACATTTCCGACCGTAAATGGTCTTTTCCGATGGCATTTAGCCGTCGAAAAAGATTAATTTTTTTTTTTTTTTTTTGGAAATGATTAAATTTTTTTTTAAGTGTCAAAAACATATTTTTATATAAAGTTTCTTCAAATAATTTGTATAAAAAAAATTTCATGATTTATTTTTTCTTGAAAAATAAAAAGTTAGATAAAATAATTATATAAACTCTATTTCGTAGTAAGCATTTAATACACCTGATTTTCCTTAAATTGCTATCTGGACAATGACATATATGTGCAAAAATCAAGAGTGAACACTTTGATGCAACAGAAATACACAAAACATTTGTCAGGGTTATGATGCAGGGATTTGTGAGATATTGACATCATTCTTTAGGAACTCCCTCTTATTATAAGCAATTTTATCTTGAAAAATTGCCCGATGGCAAAATATCGCCAGTCAACTGTCTAGAAAGTCACGTAGGGATGTCAAGGAACATTACGACGCCCTCGTACATGACATCTACAAGATTGATTTGGGTTGTGTCAAGTTGTCGAGTTATGCCGATGACTTGTGGGACTTTTTGTGCCGTCGGAAATAAATAAAAAAAATAAAAAACAGTACTGCATTTCCGACTACTTTTGGGCCTTCAAAAATAGTCAAATAAGCCGTCAATATTACTCACTTTTCTAACAACATAAAAAGTATCATCAGAAATGCTAAAATTTAATTCGAATTAATTTATGGAAACATCTTACTAAATTAACTAAATATAAAATATAGTAAAATTATTAGTAATCACAAGAACATTTAGTTATTTTTAGTTATGTTTAGTGACACTTTATCAAATTTTTTAAAACAAACTCTAATAATTTCAATAAAATATTATTTTAAAAAACAATATCTCAATAGTTATATTTAAATAGTATAAAAAAATATATTTAATTAGATATTTTACAAAAATATCAATAGCTTATATATAAATAGTATGCAAAACATATCAGATATAAAGTTATAGCAAAATGGTAAGGGTAACCCTTATTGTCATTCAAATCAAGGGTTCGAACCCCATGAGTTTCATGGATTTAACGTTGCTGGGTGATGTGGCACGTGTCGGGTGAGGTGGTGCCTGTCAAGTAGAGTCGCACAAATTTATTTATTTATTTATTTTTATAATTCGACTATTTCCGACGGCAATAAGCCGTCGGAAATAGTGGTAAAGCCGTCGGAAAATGCAAGTAATTTTGACCACCCTTAATTACTATTACCGACGGTATTTTTATCTTTTCCGACAGCCATAGCCGTCGGAAATGGTAGTATTTGTGACGGCTCATCGGTAAATGGTTTTTTCCGACAAGCGTATTTGTGACGGCCTCCGACGGCCTTTTCCCGTCGGAAAAGTGTATTTCCGACGGGAAATGATCTTTTCTGACGGTATTTAGCCGTCGGAAAAAACCATTTTTTTTGTAGTGTTGGCTTTATCCTCATTTCCCACAACCACAACAATTTCGTTCCCCAGCAACTTACCCGTGACTTCATTTTGATAAAACAAGGCACCTATAGACTTCACAAAGATAGAACACCTTGGACCAGCATTCCAATCCCACCTTAATGAGTCCAAGGAGATACCGTATTTAGCACACAAAATTTTCTTACAAAGAGGATTATTTTCCACACCAAACCTCCATGCCCATTTCACCAAAAGGCCTCTATTTTTCGCTATGATACTACCAATACCCAAGCCACCACTATACTTATGTTTGAAAATAGAAATAATAGGAACTCTAATGGGAAAGTCACTTGATGGGGTTATGGAAAATCTAGACATGTGAAAAGGGATTGTCACAGCAATAAAGCGAGTGCGGCTACGAGCTCCAAAAAGAAGGAATCCAGCAAGCACCTCTCTTGAGTTTGACTACAGCGATGCCCTTTAAAGGGGTATGGACATCTTCATGGCATGACCATTAGTTGCCATGGAAAAGGATGTGTTGCTGATAGAGGGTCTATAATTGCATACATGGCATTGGTTAAGAGGTGATGTAGGATGTGTGGTGGACAAGGTTGTCAATGGCTAAAGAACTCCCTAGGAACCTAACGTAAGAACTCCCTGGGTGTTCTACTCCTTGGGTGTTCTAAGTGGTTATACCTTGTGGTAGGTATATTGATTCTCGATGATGATAATTGTGGTTATGGACAAGTTTTGGGAATTCTCGCCATAAAGGAGAATTGTTGGATATGGCTCATATTCCCAATGGTTATCGAATAATGATTCAACCAATGCGGAGACTTCCTGGAGATGTGAGAACGTTTGGAAGTATGAGATCGTGTTTGAAGGAGGTTTGAAGACCAATAAGAACTTAAGAAACGAAGTTGAGTGAAAACTGATGTGCCTTGTGCTATGCAATTGCACAACGGTCCAATTCTAGTGAAAAGCGTTGTGGGTAACGATGTGCAATGGACAACAGTTCCCACAGCGGTCATGTTCCAAAAAAGAACACTGTCAAAGGGACAGCAGTAAGGACATCAGTTTCCTTAATACATGGCACATGGATCGCGGTTTTCTAAGTGGTCAATTCCAGTGACTTCAATACGGTGTAGGGAACGGGTGGCCAACCGTGATCCGAACCATAGTCAATCATAAGCATGTGTGAAACGGAAATATTCAGCGGAAAAGGAAGTATTTTGTTTCTGGAAATTCTTATGCTTGAAGGAAAATGATTTCTCTTCGGAAGAAGACTTATGGATAAAAAGAAAAGAGTATCACAGGGCCCTCCCCTGTTGTCTTTGGGTGTTCTATCACCTATCAATAATATTGCCTTTCAAAAAAAAAAAAAAAAGGTCTTGTATGTGTAAGAGATGGATTTTCTTGTATGTTTAAACTCTCTGTAACTAGTATAAATAGAATATAATAACTAGGTTATTGTGTGTGTTGAGTGGAGCAAACACCTATGAGATCTCTGAGATTAGGCATAATTAGGTTGTAATTGGGTTTGGGGTATTAGAGAGAGAATCTTGAGTGAAGTTGTAATAATTTTCTTCAAAGTAGATTAATCTCTTGTCATCCTGACGATCCATGGTTTTTTCTCGATTTAGATTTCCACGTAAAATCTTACATTTATGTGTTTGGATTCGTGCTTTATTTCTTTCCATCTTATTTATTTCTTTCTTCATTGATATTATTGTTTGTTTGTGCTATCCGGCAACGCTTCCGCGTAGCAATTATTACTGGAATATCCTACCATATTTTCCACTCAAAGTGAGGGTACAGAAGATTACACTACATGATGTTAGATGATATCACCGGTCAATCCAGTAACCCCTAGTAGTTGAGCTGCTCATTTCTTACAGTTTGGTGAACTGTGTCCAATTTTACACTCTCTGAGTATTTATTTTTATATATTTCTTAGAGCACAATTAGCCCACGGCTACATTGTTTGCCTAACATTGCCTTAATCTTCAACTCCTACAATTGCAAATCAAAATCTCATTAATAAGTCCCAAGTACATTCTAGATGCATGAATATATATATTATGAAAAAAAAAATATATCTAGTACAATATTCATGTGATTGTTCGTATCCATCCCAAAAATTTAAGTTAACAGGTAAAGGCCAGATATTTTTATTCAGATAACCGATATTTAATTTACTTGTCTACAAATTATTTTTAATTTGTCCTTTAAAAGGGTCAAATGGTTATTTTCTTTGTTTTCTAAAAGGTTTAAGTGCTCTTTAATATATTATCAAAATCAATTGGTCATCTGAGGAATGAAGAATCTCTATAAGTTCCAATTAAATATCCAATATAGAGGTCACATGCATGTTCATATGTATGTAAGAATGAGAATGAGAATAGAAGCTCTGAAAATAATGGGAATAGAAATGGCATTTGTTGATATACCAAAATCGATATTTATCTCAATAATAATAATAAGAGAATTTGCAGAAAATCTCATAGATTTTGATTATAAATTTGACCCCTTTTGTCTTGGAAGTTGGTCCACCAATATTAAAAATAGTACATGGGTTAGCAAAAAACAATTCAAGTAAATAAATAAATTATTTTAAAAGGGAAAAATAAAATATAATATTTTGACATGCATGGAATGGAAGCTTGATCTGTCAATTGTCATGTTGTGTTTGGTTTTTTTGAAGATAAAAAAGAGAGGCTTCACAGGCTTTGGTTGCATGAGAAAAAAGTGTGAAACCAAAAAAAAGATACTGGTTATGGAAAACCACAAAACAAAGCTGATTTTTGTAGTCTTATGGAGGAGATCTTTATATTGGATTCAAACACCTCTCATTTGGGGTTCAACTTCAACCATGGAAGTCATCATCACCTCCTATTAAAAAGCTAAGTAGAGAGAGAGAGAGAGAGAGAGAGAGAGAGAGAGAGAGAGAGAGAGAGAGAGAGAATTGGCTCTTGTCATCTTGATTTTCTCACAGAAGCACTTTTCTCTATTAGACCCTGAAAGGGCGGCCTAAGCTTCGGAGGCAAAACCCTTTTCAGGAAACAGAGATATTGGCTTTGAACAAAGTGAAAACTGTACTTGATCAATTCCAACTTGAGCAAAATATTATTGCTTCACAGCTCCAAGAAGCACTTTTTCTAGAAGCTGTTGCTTCCATACAAGTAGTATTCATCTTCCAACTCCAGAGTTTCATTCAGGTTTCCAGGGAAAAAATAATGGATGAGAAAAATATTGATATGATTGAGAATAAGAACATTGATGAAGTGATGTTGCCTGGTTTCAGATTCCATCCAACAGATGAAGAGCTTGTTGCCTTTTATCTTAAAAGAAAGATTCAACAGAGACCTCTTCCTATTGAACTTATCAAGCAAGTTGATATTTATAAATTTGATCCGTGGGACCTCCCAAGTAAGATAATTTATTTATCCTGAAATTAACTTCATTGTTTTATATTGCAATAATTTTTATATGTATTGTTGTTTTTGTACAAGAAGAGCTAGCAACTACAGGAGAGAAAGAGTGGTATTTCTACTGTCCAAGGGACAGGAAATACAGGAACAGTGCGAGGCCGAACCGGGTCACCGGAGCTGGATTTTGGAAGGCTACAGGAACTGATAGGCCTATTTACTCCTCTGATGGCACCAGGTGTATTGGCTTGAAGAAGTCCTTAGTGTTCTACAGAGGCAGAGCTGCTAAAGGGATCAAAACTGACTGGATGATGCACGAATTTCGCCTACCTTCTCTTTCCGATTCATCGCAACCAAAGAAGTTCTTGGACAAAAACATTCCTGCAAATGTAAGTATACTAGACTTCCCAGTGATTCTCCAGAGTTTTTTAGTTACATGTCACTGGATCATTAAGGGCACGTTTGGTATCGTTTTTAAAATGGTGTTTCTGAAAATATTTTTAAAAATGAAAATCATGTTTTAAAACACGTAATGTGTTTGTGTTGGTTAAAAGTAGTTTTTAAATACTGAAGACGATGTATATATGTTTGGTATTGTTTTATAAAATGAGTAACAATATTAAGGGTGTGCACCAACCCGACCTAACCCGACGTCCCGATTAGATTGGGTTGGGTTGGGTTGCTTTTAAGATTAAGTTGTGTTGGGTTAATAAATATAACCCAACCTAACCCGATAACCCGACATAAATAATAAAAAATAAATTAAATTAATTTATTTATTATTAGATTTATTATGAAATCTCATTTTGTTTTAATATTTAAAAATTTTACTTACGCACCATTTATAATATTATAAATGTCAAATATAAATACATAATTTTAAATATTTTTATACCATAAATATATAATACATTTATTAAAAATATGCAATTATATTGTTTTCATCTTTTGTATTAATTGGCACATCCTTGATTATACTTTAAAATGCATTTTTTTTTTTTATGATTCGATTAAGAATTTAGTAGAAAAAAGACTAATAATTGTATATAAACTCAAACTATTATGTTGGTTGAAATAAATAATAGATTATCCAACCATGAGATATTCGTCAAAGTGATTATAATTGTAAAATTGATGAGAGGCTTAGATGGAGACTTTCCAAGTTGGATAAATTGTTATATTTTTATTTTATAATTATTCAACAGATATTTAAACAATTTGTATCATATGTTGTGATTTGATTTTAATGTTTTTAAGAAATCTAAACTCTATGTGATATAATATTATGGTGAAAAATTATTTTAAATTTGAATTTTGATATAACAAAATTTGAATTCAAATATATTTTTTCTATTGGATTTAAAAAGCTCAACCCGACAAATAATGGGTTGGGTTGGGATAGATTAAAATTTACATTGGGTTGGATTGGGTTAAAAAAATTTCAACCTAACCTAACCCAACCCAACACGAAAACATCTACTCCTAAGTAATATAGTTGTTTGGGTAAAAAAGTTATGGTTGATTTTGAAAATAATAGAAAATAGTAAATTGTTGTTTTCAACTTTTTAGTTACAAATTTAAAAACACAGGAAAACAAACAGCTTTACAACAATTAAAAAATAATAATAATACGTTTTTAAAAACGGATCCGATCAGCACCTAAAAATTCAGCAAAAGCTCGGATTCTTGATTGGCATTTTCTAACATCATAGATTTTTTTTTTTTTTTTGGCCTTGGAAAACAGGATGCTTGGGCAATTTGTAGGATATTCAAGAAAACAAACTCCATGGCACAGAGGGCTTTGTCTCACTCTTGGGTTTCTCCATTATTACCAGAACCTACAGGATCTGATCACATACTCAGCCAAGCTCCACACTGCAACCAGTTCAGTTCAGAGAACGTTTCTTGCACAACCGAAATCGGTTCTGTCATACAATTATGTGACTTACAACAGGCATCTACTGCTAGTTTTTCTCCTTTCGACATTCCCACCAGCTCCTACAAGCCCTTCAATCCTGCCTTCTACAAACCATCTCTATTCCCAGCTGCAGAAATCCCCAGCAACTTCATGTTTTCGCCACTCGAAATCTCAGGATCACACAACAAATGTACAATTGATGCCTCCTCTTCCATGCTACTCAACCCTGCCTCAGAGAATATAGACTTTGAAGGGTCACAACAAGTGAGGGGATTTTCCATCAGCTTGCCTCAGGAAATGCAAGGACAAGGACATACGATTATCGAAGAAGACGACGAATCATGCTCCCGGAAAAACCCTCAGGAAAATAACCAGTGGGGGAGCGTTCGATCGATCGGATTCCCCTTCAGTTTGCCATTGAACATGCCTGAAGCTTGGAAGCCTAACAATCTACCATGGGACTCACCACCCTGTCCAAGTGAGATGTCAACTACATATTCCCCTAACAATTGCTATACTTGATGTAATAGCTTGGGTGATTGAATTGGAGCTAAGCATAACAACCATATTTTCTTTGTTAATTATGTTATTGTACAGTTTTCCTATTTTTCAGTTCAAACAATACCTCTTCTCACTTTTGCTGTTGCTTTTTCCCCAAATCTTAACACGATTGCAATTTTTGATTACTATCATGTAAAGGCTAATGGTGACAAAGAGACCATCTTAGACCAAGTAATGATAGAGATATAATAAACAATAACTTGACAATTGATTCCTCTTTCAAATGTATCCCTTGTACACAAGTGATCAAACATCAACCCAACTAAAAATTAAAAACATCAGTACCACATATCATTGTCATCATCATAATCACACCAAAATTTCTCTCAAGCTGCTGCATTGCCTTGTAACTAAAAAGGTTTAGCTACTACCCTTCCCAATTTCTAGCTCTTTGAGGCTTGTTTTTCTTTTGTTTTTTGGATCTTCAAAACCTTCTTCACGATCTTTTGCTCTTCCACCAAGAATGCTCGAATTATCCTAGAAAGGGTTTTAACAGAGTCAATAATCCATCGAATTTGCATAAATAACTTTTAACCAAATTTTAGAAACCAATAGCAATCAAATTCAAGTATTTGCAGCAATACCTCTCCCTAACAGCCCCTCCAGACAATACACCACCGTAAGCACGGTTCACAGTTCTGCGGTTCCTAGGCAATCTGGACCTCTTGTACTCGGTAGGCCTCAAGTGAGGGATCTGCAAAACAAATCATGCCATAAATTTAATACTAATGCTCAGTCAAAAGCACATGAATACTAGAAAATTGTACTCCTAACATACTGATGCTTCTCTACTAACATAAATTGTACTTCCGAGTAGGAATGGAAAAACTAAAATACAAAAGAGAAACACACAGAAACCATCCTAGTAAAGACGGCTAAATGAAACTTCTAACTTTAAAGAAACCTTTTCAACAAAATAAAAATAAGAATATTTACAGACAAACAGATTATCGTGTGAATAATAAAAATAACTGTCAACCTCTAAAACAACACCTATTAGAAACATGGGATATATGACCATGAATCCCAAACCATAAAGTATTTGCATCTCCACCCAATTAGATAATCAATTTGAATCCCAAACAGTTTATTACAATGTCTTTAATTCTTGGTCAAACATTCGTCAGTTGTTCATGTTTGAAAAGACTCTCGAGAGTATCAGCTAATATGGATATTCACAGATTTAAATGCTGGACATTCTATAGGATAGGATTTAGAAATCTTATACTTATTCATTCATGGTTTGAAATATGATTTTCTGAAATATTTTACTTCTAACTTCAGAGTTGAAATTTTTTATGGGTTATTTAGTGATAGTTTAATGGGTCAGTCTAGTCAGGTTTGAGAAGTTACCATGTTTGCTGATGGAAGAACCACAAAAAAAAAAAAAAAAAAATTATCAAACTTGCAATTGTGTGAAAGTTGCCAAACGGAATTTATATTGTACTCTAAAAATGTGACACATTGTAGGTAATAAAGATGCATTTAATGACAAAAGCTTGTAGAGTATCAAAAACAAGTCTTGAGTGCTGGAGTGTTTGACATGCTATGCTTTCATTACAAGATGTACCAAAATTCCCAGGCTTAAAATGCTAACAACAATAATTGACACACAATAACTAGAGGAGAAACAAACAATAAGCACATAACTTTGCAACAGCATTGAAGATACAAACATACCGTAGCAATTGAAAACAGAAATTACAACATAACACTCAGCACGTGTTCTTACACACACGTACCAGGCCATGCCTCAAACACTTGTTAGATTACAAAACATGGAAACATGAGATCAGCATCATTATTTTCAAGAGTAACATTCAAACTATCCACACACAATGTAATATGATAGATGATCATACAAAAATATGTTCAGCTTCAGTGTCCAAATTACACGAATCAATTTATGAAAACGCAAAATGTGCATCACTACTATTATCTAAACTAGATTAAACTATCATACTATAATCACATTTATCACACATTGATCCACAACTGTAAAACAAAAAATAAACACCAAACAAATATCAATAAATCAAAGACGTTAAAAGAAACAACATACTCCTTGAATTCTCTTGCCGGTAACAGGGCACTTGGGTCCACTAGCTCTCTTCTTGGTGGTCTGATACACCAATTTCCCACCTTCACTCACCATCAAAAATAAACATTTTCAACACTTCAATTCAAAAAACAAACCATACCCAGAATATAAGACAATACAAAAAAGATGAGATTTTTAGGGTACCCAGAATAGAAAACAATAAAATAAAAATAAATAAAAAACGAGATTTTTAGGGTTTCAAGAGGAACGCTACCTGGGGTTTTGACGACCCGGTGCTGGTTGGATTTGGTGGCATAACTGTGCCGTTTGCGGTAGGTCAATCGCTGAACCATTTTTATTCGACTGATTGATTAGATTTCTCCTCCTGTGAAACACAAAATAGAAGTTTATATATGTGTATATAGTTCGATAGAAACCCTAAATCTAATGGTTGAGAGTTCAAGATGTAATCAAACGGTTGAAATTTATTCAGAATTTTTTGGGAATTATCATTAGGTGCCTACGGTTTTACGAAATATCTGTTTATAACTGTCTTTCCTTTGTTAGTGCGGTGGTCCCTATGTTTTAAAAAATCCATCAATTTGGTCCCTTTGACTATATTTTTACCAGTCAATCTTCCCAGAAAAAACAAAATGACATTTGTAACCTTGACCATTTATTTTCTCTTAAAAAATAAAATGAAAGAAAAGGAAATTGAGTTAAAAATTAAAATATATCATAAAAATTAAAGAAAATTGAAAAAAAAAACTTGATTTTTTCTTATTAGAAAATGAAAAGAAAAAAATTGATTGGATCCAAAGTTAGGAAACAAAATAAAAAACAAAAAACCAAAAAAGAAAAAGAAAAGTGATGGAGATCCAGATCGAATCTCCACCTCTATAGAGATCTAGATGGATCGTTATTGTTATGGAGATCCTTACGACAGGACCTCCACCACCGAAGGATCCCCATCACATGATGGAGACGCACTGCATCATACGATGGAGTGCACAAAGTCTCCATCGGTGATGGATATCTTACATCAGGATCTCCATCAGGATCTTCACCTTGTTTTTCTTTCTCTTTTTTTGGTTTTTTCTTATTATTATTATTATTATTATTATTATTTTGTAATTTGATCACCATTTACCACCATCCATATCTGAGATGGACGGTAGAGATCTATCTATCTATTTTTTTTTTTAAATTAATTATTTTATATAAATATATCTACATTGTCCATCTAAGATTTGGACAGTGGAATTTTTTCTTTCTCTTTTTTTGGTTTTTTCTTATTATTATTATTATTATTATTATTATTATTATTATTATTTTGTAATTTGATCACCATTTACCACCATCCATATCTGAGATGGACGGTAGAGATCTATCTATCTATTTTTTTTTTAAAATTAATTATTTTATATAAATATATCTACATTGTCCATCTAAGATTTGGACAGTGGAAATTTTTAACTTTTTTCTTTTTTATTATTTTTTATATTATGTAAATATTTTTTTTTTAAAAATTGTTATCTATTTTTGGTGTTGACACGTGGTATCTTTTTTGTTTAAAGACAAAAATACCGTTGAAATCGTTAAATTTGACTAACGGTTGACACCCATAGCGATCAAAATGAAGGATTTTGGAAAACAAAGGGACCACGGGCACTAAAAAAGGAAACATATTTAAAAAAACACATAATTCACAAAAACATAGGGACCAAAATGATAAGTAAAATTTATTGAGATTAGTTTGGACTTTGGATTAGAACTCTTACCATATGAGATGAAAAAAGTTTTTTTTCTTTCAATAATAAATAATAAATTTTCTTAAAATAAATAAATAATATATCAGAATTTTAGAATAATTAATATGAGATTATAGTTCTTTAAATTTAATTATAGATTTCATTTATATGGTTTTTTATTTGGAATTTGGGGAGGGATACGACTTGAAAGCGTGACCTCAATCTCATGATTTGCAATTCATGAAAATACAATTCATGTTACCCTAATCACACCAAAAATATTTAAAAATTATTATATATATTATGATACATAAATGCTTATTATAGATTATAAAGGAGTTGGAAAATGTACTGCAATAATAACAATATAATGTGAGCTCTCCACAGATAATAATAATAATAATAATAATAATAATAATAATAATAAACACTATGTGAGATATGGAAAAATCAGAAAACTATAAAGTAATAGTTTTTTTTTTTTTTTTTTTTAAGTATATAATGTAATAGTTATTTATTGATAAATATTTACTTAAAAAAAAAAAGTTATTTATTGAAAATAGCTTGAAGGTGTTGATGAACAAGCTAGGCAGAAATTGCACCATTTCATTAATGATTTTTATATGTATGGTTTACAAGACAAAGCAAACTCAAATATATTTTAATATTTTAATTAAAATAAAAATATATATATATAATCCCAAAACAATAAACAAAAGTCTTTGCTATCAATCTCTCCGACTTTCACTGTAAATTACTTTTTATCCTTCTCGGATTTCTCCATCATAATTCCATATTGGGAACATATCTCCATTAGGCTCTTTTTGGGGTATAGGATTAGCTTGAGATCGGACAATTTTAGTCCTTATCTTATTTTTGGTGACGTTTTGGAATATGGGATTAGTAATCCTAAAAGTAAATTAGTCTCATATATGCTAATGAGATAAAATAAACCCACCTTCCTCTTGTCTTTACTTTTCCGAAGACTATTTTTATACCTAGGATCTGCTTATTTAATTCATCCCTCTTTTACATAACCAAACCTACATAAGCCTCGCTTATATATAAATTTAATTAATATATAATAAGTTTTAATTTATAAATTTTATTATCTTAAAAATTATATCATTAAAAAGGTCTCATCTAAATCTTTAAAATGAGACTAATATTGAATATTTAATAATAATAATTTTATTTTATCAAAATTTACTTATTCTTACTGTACTTTATATTATTAACATATTAATAATTATAAGTTAGCAATAAAATAAAAATGAAACATAGTGATGTTAAAACTTCCAAATGGAAAATACAATAACATAAACATATTAAAATAAGGATAGCAAAAAGAAAAAAATAATAAAAAACTTAAATAATAGCAACATAATATATTAATATTTTGGAAACTAATATTGATTTATAAATGTACTAGTTTTATACACGTGAAACTAGTATTGTTTTACAAATGTACTAGTTTTTTTTTTATTCACAATAAATGCACTAGTTTCATACACGTGAAGCTAGAATTGTTTTACAAATGCACTATTTTCATACACGTGAAACTGGTATCATTTAAATATTTTACTCAAAAACAAGTTTGCATTTGGTTTCCCTAAAAGAAAATTGAATCATACTCCATATCATTTGATCAAGAAGTAACTTAAATCATTGTTGCATGAGTTAAAAAATAGAACTCGAATATAATTGTAGTTCATTTTTTTCATGATATAATATTTTCCACATAAGTTCAATTAGTTGAAAATTGTTAGACCGTAAAATTAGGTAGAAAATTAAAAATGTTATTAAAATAATATTTGTTAAAATTTAGTTGAAGAATAAAATCATATAAAATTAATTTATTGAAGAAAGTAAAAAATAATAATGAAAATATAAAGAATTTGGATCCTTTGCTGATCTAATATTTTTCTTGACCTCATCTAATCTCATGACACATAAGCATTGCAATGAATGTATGGTTAAGATATGATTGGTTTCCACAACCACTTTAACAACAACCAATCACATGCTTTAAAAATATCAGGAAAAAAATTAGATCAGTAGAGGATCCAAATCAAAATATAAATTATTCATCACATTATTTTTAATCAAATCCTAGATCATTCCAAACATTAGATTGGACTATTTGGCCCCGTTTGGTGCATATGATTGGATTGGATTGGACTAATTCATGGGATTTGATTAGATTGAGATGAGACTTGGATTAGATGGGATTTGATTAGACTGGACTGGACTGGACTAAATTAATATTATACCGTGTATGGAGAAACATGAGAGATTGGACTAAATTAACACTATGTTTTATTTGGTGAAACATGAGATTGGACTAAATATAATAATATTTTTAATTTGATAATATTTTAATATTGAATAATAAATTATTGAAATATGCAATTGAAGAAAATAAATGTTTTAATTTATATATTATTATAGTAAAAATATCAAAAAAATTTATTAAAATATAGATTTATATTATTTTTAAATTCTATAATTTATTTATTTAATAAAATAATTTTTTTTCAAGAAAAAAAAAAAGAATATGTGTGTGGGATTACGATGGGCCCAACAAATTTAGGTTCTTCAATCCCGTTGAGAGGAATTATGATTGAAATAATCTCAGTCTCTAATAATCAAATGAAAATTAAATAACAAATTATTGAAATGATTGTTTCGATGAAATAAATATTTTAATTTATATATTATTAAATTAATAATATTCAAAATTAATTTTAAATAAAATTACAAATTTATATTATCTTTAAATAAATTTTAATTTTATAATTAATTTATTATTAAATCATTTAAAAAAAACTAGAATTTTTTTTAATATAAAATAAGTTCAATTTTTCTTTGATAAACAAACAACTGTGAGCATATCTTGAGTATACTAATACACAAAATCACCACACTTTTGCCATGTCAGGAACATAACATCAATCACATGGCAAAAGTGTGGTGATTTTGTGTATTAGTATACTCAAATATACTCAAAGTGTGTACTCATGAGAAAAAAATTGAAAAATAGTCATCCATTAAGATATATGTTGAAAGAGAGAAAAGGTGGGTTGGTGATGTAAAATAGATAGATGAATTAAATATGGTGGGCCTATGTGTAAATAGTCTTATGACTAATAAAGATAGGAGGGAAGATGAGTTTATTATATGCTATCAGCATGTGACTATTTTGCTTTTGGGATTATTAATCCCATGTTCATAACACCAAACACTGAATAAAGACTAAAATTGTCTAGTCCTAATCCAATCCGGTGTGCCAAACAGGGTTTTAGTCAAATCTTATGTTATACCAAACAATAGGCCGTATTATATTTAAGGCATAATTTCACATAAGTCCCACTTTTTTAGCGATTGGTCACCTTTATAAATGTCTTTTCATATTCATCACTTTAGTTTATTTGACAAAATATTTGAAAGTCAATTATTTTAAAACATATGAAAGTACACTTTTGCCCTTATTACTATTTAATTTAGCTATAATGATTATTTTAGCTTTAAATTTAAATTAAAATGAAAAATAATAAAATTCTCAATAATAAAATCTTAAATAAATAGATTACAAAAAAAAAATTATGAAAAATAATCATTTAAAGTTAAGATAATCATTTTAGCTAAATAAATATCCATTATGACAAAAAAAAAATACAAAATAAGAAAAAAAATTAATGGATTTTATTATTATTATTTATTTAAGATTTTTTTTTTTTTTTTGGTAATCTATTTATTTAAGATTTTATTATTGAGAATTTTATTGTTTTTCATTTTCATTTAAAGCTAAGATAATCATTTTAGCTAAATTAAAAAGTAATAATGGCAAAAGTGTACTTTCACAGGTTTTAAAATAATTGACTTTCAAATATTTAGTCAAATGGACTAAAGTAATAAGTTTTGGAAAAAAATAGAGACTAAAGTGATGAATATGAAGACATTTATAAAGGTTGTTAGCAAACAAACGTCACTACACGCGCGGAAGAGTTGTCGGATTACCACTAGGTATAAACACTTAGGAACACCCATCCCAAGATTTCTCCGGCACATGTCGAAATTTACCTTACTGAAATTGTGGTGCAACTCCTTACGTTAGGTTCCCAGGGAGTTCGCTCAGCCATCGACATCCTTGTCCACCACACACCTTGCATCACCTTCTAACCAATGCCCGTGCACAATTGTGGACCCACTATCAGCAATACATCCTCAATTATGGCAACTAGCGGTCATGCCATGAGGATGTTTTATGCCCCTTTAGAGAGCATCGTTGTAGTCGTCATACTCAAGAGAGGCGATTGCCGAATCACCTTCTTTGGAGCCCTTAGCCACACTTGTCTTCTTATTTTGACAATCGTTCCTTACATGTCCAGATTGTCCACATCCCCAACAATTGACTTTCCATTTGGAGTTTCCCTTTTTCCTGTCAACCAAAAGAACAGAATTATCAAAAGATTTACTTTCACTCTTTAGCCTTCGTTCCTCAGAGATATGTTTGTTCGCTACATCTCCAAAACATATGGTTGAACTTTCATGCATCAAGATTGGCTTAATGTGCGCATAGGACGATGGAAGGGACCAGATGAGTCTTAGACCTTTGTCTTTCTCATTGATTTTAACTCTAATAGACTCTAATTCTGAAACTATTCCATTGAGCACTCCTAGATGATTGGAAATTTTCGTAACTTCAAACATCTGCAACATGTGAAACTGCTCTTTCAGGTAGAACCGATTGCATTATCTTGATACAATTCTTCAAGCCTTTCCCAAAGTTCTTTCGCTAAATATGTTCCATGAATATTCACAAGAACGTTCTTGGCTAGGTACAATCGTATCGCACTCGCAGCCCTTTCATCCAAATCCTTCCAATCATCATCGCTCATCTTAGGTTTTCCAGAATTAGTACTAACCATTTCTTTATTAGAATTTCCAGAGCTTTTAGGGTTCGCAAGGATTGACTTGCCCTTCAACACTTTGTGTAAACCGTATTGGATTAATATATCTTTGACTTGAACTTGCCACATGCCAAAGTTCATCTTTCTGTTGAACTTCTCAACATCGAATCTCATCATCCTTGCTATAAAGTTTGTTAAGACCACTATCAAGCAACCATGGCTCTGATACCAATTGTTAGCAAACAAACGTCACTACACGTGCGGAAGCGTTGCTAAATAGAACACAAACAAATACAATAGTAAAGAAAGATAAGATGAAGAGAAGTAATCAAATCCAAATTACACACAATACAAGAATTTACATGGAAACCCAAATCAGTGAACAAAAATGATGGCCGTCAAAACGACGAAGAGAAAGTTTCAATATATAGTAAATTGTTACAACCACACACTCGGGATCTCTCTCTAAATAATACCACAAACCCAATTACACCCAATGCTCACTTTGAGATCTCTCTAGTACTTGCTATTTTGCTCCACACATAATAATCTAGTTATTATAGTTTATTTATATGAATTACAAGGAGTTTAAGATAAAGGAAATCCTACTCTTATACATACAAGAATTACTTGTTCCACATAAATACTATTTCCTATTTATGACAAGTCTTCTTTTAAGGAGGAATCCTATTCCTGTAATCATAAGAACTTCTAGAAACAACATATTTCATTTTCCATGAATATTTCCTGATTCAACGCAAGCTTGTGATTGACTACCATTCAAGTTGCAGTTGGCCACCTATTTCCTAAACCGTGTTGAACTTGACTACTCAGAAAATCGTGATCCATGCACCACATCATCGTCAACCGATGTCGGTACCGCTGTGAAAGCCATAGCGCTTTCCACATCGGTAACCACTGGAATTGGACCCATGTTGCTTGCCGCTGTGAAAACCCACAGCGGTGACCACCGCTGTCATTACTGTTGTCAAAGCCACAACGGTTGTGACATCAGTTGTCACAATTCTTCGTTTCTACCGTTCTTCACGTCTTCATGCCTCCCTCAAACATAACCTCACACTACAAGAATAATTGCTATTCATGATAGTTAAAAACCGTTATGAAAGGGTTTTAATGACGGTTTTGTATGTGTTGTTAAAGATAGTGTAATAAAAAGTTTATCACGGTTTTTTAGTTTATGACGAGAATATATCAATAATAGTTTTTGTCCATGATATATTCTCGACGATTTACAAACGCCATTATTTTATAATGGCATAAAACTAACATTGACAATTGACTTCCAAATGCCTATTAAGAAGAGATTATATATATATATATATTTATTTATTACGATGAGATCCAGCTTTATTTTTGGTAAATTTATAATAGTAAGGGTCTCATTTATTAGGAAAGAAAGTGATTCTAGGAATCAAATTAATTCTCTTGCTTTTTGACCCACAATCAATGCTTAATTCCTTAATTATGTGATTGTATTGATTTTGTGTAATTTATTACTTTCCTATCATTAGAATCACATCAATATTTTTTTTTTCTATATCTGCACATTTTGTATAAATTTTCAATTGCAATATTAATGAAATAAAATCGATACTCTTTTATTACTTGGCCTTTGTACAGTTAAAATA
Organism: Acer saccharum; assembly: GCA_030490815.1. Classification (NCBI taxonomy): domain Eukaryota; kingdom Viridiplantae; phylum Streptophyta; class Magnoliopsida; order Sapindales; family Sapindaceae; genus Acer; species Acer saccharum. Next base: position 9,119,324 of record CM059875.1, on the reverse strand, counting down.
AAAAACTACAAACATCATAATCAAAATATACAAAACTCTATCACAAAAATTAACCCTATTAAGAAGAGATTATATATATATATATATATATATATATATATATATTTATTTATTTATTACGATGAGATCCAGCTTTATTTTTGGTAAATTTATAATAGTAAGGATCTCATTTATTAGGAAAGAAAGTGATTCTAGAAATCAAATTAATTCTCTTGCTTTTTGACTCACAATCAATGCTTAATTCCTTAATTATGTGATTGTATTGATTTTGTGTAATTTATTACTTTCCTATCATTAGAATCACATCAATATTTTTTTTTTCTATATCTGCACATTTTGTATAAATTTTCAATTGCAATATCAATGAAATAAAATCGATACTCTTTTATTACTTGGCCTTTGTATAGTTAAAATAAAAAACTACAAACATCATAATCAAAATATACAAAACTCTATCACAAAAATTAACCCTAAAATACAAACTACTCTACTCAAAAACTATTTAAAAGTATGTGTAAATTTTCTTTGTTCATCTTTCTCAAGACTTCCTTTTGAGTATACAGCCGCATAGTATGAGAAACAACATGAGTAAGATTTGAATAATAATTTGTTGACAAAAAATAAAAATAAAAAAAACTCAAACTACATTATAACATCAAATCACAATTAAAACTTATTTTTAACAATAAAAGAATGAGAAAATAAAAGGAGACCGAAATGAAAAATTAACGAACCTTTTGTTCATGTTGTTATCAACTTTCTCGTTGAAAATAGAGAACATGATCTTCTGTTTTCCATAAACAGTAAACATTCATGTTCAAAGCACAAAAAGTGTGTTGAAGAAATTTATTGTTCGCTATCATAGACTATAACAAATTCACAACTGATACATAAGAAAATAACCGATAAAAAATAAATAAATACCAAAAATAAATAAATTAAGCACTCACCATGACAAGAGTTCTTATTTTTATTTTCTTTTTGTATAAAAAAAGAAGAATGCGAGTGAGAGATGAGAGAAAAAAAAAAGTGGGATGAGGGAGAAAGTGATAGCGATGGTGAGAAAGTGGGGAGATATATATTTTTTAAAATATGTATGATATTAACCTAAAGATATGATGTGAACAAACCTATGATATTAACTTGTGGCCACTTATTTCAATGACACATATAAAAAGTTATACCAAATAAAGTAATTAAAAAAAATAAATCAAAATGACATATTGATGGTCTTAAAAAAAAAAAATTAACAATTTTTTTTTATTTTTAAATTTCATCTTTTTTTCATCTAAGTTATTAATATTTCAGTACAAAAAAGAGGTTGCATGATTGCTTATACTTTGTTGATTTTATTTTATATCGTAAAGTACATGATACAAATTTGAGAGATTAAGAATTTAAAATTATTGTTTAGTATAATTTTACAAATAAAAAAAACATCTTTCTTTATCACACTAAAAAATAATGTGATTATTATGCATAAAAAAATGTGATAAGCTGATCACAGTTAATTAAATTCGTGATAACTTGATCACAGTTATGAACATGTGTGACAACTTGATCATGGTTATAAAAATGTGAGACAACATGATCACGGTTATGAAAATGTGTGATAACTTGATCATGGTTAATAAAAATTGTGATCCAATTATGACATATTTAAAAGACTGTGATACTTTTATGTCAATTTTAAAGTACGCCATTAACATACGACGGATTAAAAAGACTATTATAACTTGATCGCGGCTAATAAAAACCATGATAAAATTGCGTGATAAAAGCCTATTTTTCTTGTAGTGTCATACTCTCAAACACTCACACATCTCCAGGAAATCTCCGCATTGGTAAATCGTGTTTGGTAACCATTGGAATATTCAAGCCATATCCAACAAAGGTGACAAATCGCCAAAAAAGTGGGACATTTATTTGTGTTTTTGAGTCTGGAGAACTTAAAAAATTTTCATTTATGAAATTGGGTGTGTTAATAATTTAAGAGGGTTTATAAATAAAATGTATTAAAATGAATACATTCATTTAAATAAGGGTATTATTGACATTAATTAAGATGTGTGTTTATTGTAACGATTTAATTTTAAATTTTAGACATGAGTGTACTTATAAATACGAGTGTGCTTATCATAGTTATGGGTGACATGAGTGTACATATTTATGGGTGTACTTATCTGCACCCATCCAAAAATTATGATAGAAATAGGTAAGAAAAGATGCTGAAAAACCATTGTAATAAATGGATCGATAGAAAGTAAGGAAGCAACTCTGTAAACCTTTTATTTTAGTTGCAATGTATCCCTCTAAATTGTTGCATGACAAGTAATTGGGATATAAAGATTTATGGATTGTGACGGAAGTTGTTGGAGATATCTAGATGCAAGTAAAGTTTATCGAGCTATTGAGTTTTCTATAAGCTAGAGATATAAAACAGTAGATTGGTAAATTTCAAAGAGAATTATAATTCTAAAGAATAACCATTTGAATCAAATAACTTTTCCAATTAGAGATATATTTGTTGCTGTTCAAATTAAAATCGATTTTGTCACTGCTTTTGACGGGGAAAGAAATGGGTTTAGGAAGAATGATCAAGGCAATTTATGGAAAGTGGGGTTTATTAGGCAGATTGAGGGGTGCTAATAGCACCACTCATAATCTTGTCTAATTAAATCTAATCCCATTAAAATAGTCTCGTGCCAAACATGCGTTGTGCTATAAGTGTTGCATTGTCCTATTTCATTTCTTTCTTTTGTTCTTCCATTGATGGTAGAATGATTTTTATTTTTATTTTTTTTATTACACAACAACTGCCGGGACCGGCGAGATTAGGCTCTACAAGCTCAGCTCGGACTACAACTCTCACAAGAGGGGAGAGAGCACCCACATATGGTGGGACAGCACCCACACTAGTGGTGGGAAAATTTGCATATATCCATGCATACACTAGGCCTTTAATCTTGGTAGTGAGATTCCCTAGGGAAAGGCCCACCACATTGATAAGGGACCATGTGTGAATGAATTTTATTTTTAAAGAGCTATTCAACAACCTCATGGAGCTGATGAACTCTGATGCATGCTTATGCTAGATAGTGGCATAGTGCAACAACTCAACCACGACAAACCAAGTGTTCGTATATGCATTTTTCTTTTGAACAATTACAATAAATCAATAAAAACTTTGCATATACATTAATATATAGAGTTGTACACTAAATGCATGTTATTATTTTTAGAATTGGTAAACGTAAACTATTATAGTTTTTAAAAAAAAATTAAAAATATAAAAATATTAATAAAAAATGAAAAAAAAAATTTGTACGGACTACTGGCATCTTGGTTTTCTTCCTTTTGTAGTATTATAAATTATATTTATTCATTTTGATTCATGGTATGTAATGCACATAATAACATTTACAACAAAAAGTTGTTGACGAAATTATTAATATTCGTGTTAGATTAACTTTTTTTTTTTTGATATATAAACAGAACATTACAAGGAACAAGAAAAAACAGGACTGCAACCCAGCCAGAGAAACTCCCTGTTAGAGGAGAAAGCCAATTGAGCCAGTTTATGTGCCAAGGTATTCCCAGAAGTGGAAATCGCTGGACACAAACAACAACTAGCATCTAAACTAAAGGCCTTAATATCATTAACAATGAATTTAGATTCCCTAAAAGAGGGAAGAGGATCTTTAATAACAGAAACAGTCAAAGAAGAAGAAACTTCAGTAAAATCAACTTTGACATTATGGAATTGGGCGAACAAAAGACCCTCCCGCAAAGCTATTAGATCAGCTACTTCAGTACTGTAAATACCAGGCACCTAATTAGAATGAGCAGCAATAACCAGACCTTTATCGTCCCGAATAGCTACCCCAATACCAATAGACCTAACATTCGCACGCCGCACAACAGAAGTATTCAATTTAAAACAACCTGGGGGAGGAGGAATCCAAACAGTAGAAGAGGACCTGGTATTAAATTGAATAGGCCTAGCTGCTAATTGTCGGTTAGAGCCTTGAAATTCTGACAAAAAAGCTTCAGCTCCAGACACCAACAACTCAGCACATTTACTCTTACCACAATTCAAATAAGAATTCCTATTCTCCCATAAAGCCCAAGCAATAATACAAAAACGACAGAAATCTGTCTTGCCAATACGGTGAAGGAAGAGCACAAAAATATCCATCACCGAGAGATGAGCAAAATCAGGAAGAAAGCAATCAAACCGAGCATAGCTCCAAGCCTTTTTAGACCCCTTACAGCGAAACAAAGCATGACCAGAAGACTCACACGGTGCAGCACAAAAATTACAACGAGGAGACTCCACAACCCTTCTCTTGCAGAGATTTTCCAAAGACGGCAACGCATCCAGACAAGCACGCCAAATAAAAATACGAACTTTCGGCGGCATGTTGAGACTCCACAAAGTATTCCACCACTTCTAAGAACAAGAAGAATTAGACATAGAGGAAACTGACCTTTGCTCCAACGCAAGACGATAACCGCTTTGGATCGAATACACCCCATTCTTCTCAAAATGCCATAATAGTGAATCTCTGCCACCAGACCAACTAATAGGAATAGACATCACCACCTCCCTATCAATAGGCAACAACTCACGGTCAAGCTTAACAAAATCCCACCCACGCCTGTTCACATCTAACAGGTCAGCCATAAGTAAATCATAATTAGAGCTGGAAGTGACTGTTTTAAAAGATTTCGACCTAGGCAACCAACCATCTTTAAAAACTTTAATAATTTTGCCATCTCCAACCGCCCACCTTAAACCAGATAAAAGTAAACTCCTACCCCAAATTAAACTTCTCCAAATATGTGAGCACCCTACTTTAACAGAAGCCGACAAAAATTCCCAAACCTGAAATACTTAGCCTTCAAAATCTGGGCAGCTATAGAATCCGGACCAGTCAAAACTCTCCAAGCTTGTTTGGCCAAAAGAGCTTGGTTAAAAGAAATTAAATCCTTAAACCCTAATCCACCACAGCTTTTAGGTTTACACAAAGCCTCTCATTTCACCCAACTAATCTTCCTCCTCCCACCTCTGGAACCCCACCAGAACTTGGAAGTCATAGCACTAAGATCTTTGCATAAACCAATAGGGATTTGGAATAAACTCATAGAAAAAGTTGGAACCGACTGTGCAACAGCTTTAATTAAAACCTCCTTGCCATCGAAAGAGAACGGACTATCTTTCCAACCCCTAAAATTTTTCCAAACTCTTTCCTTAATGTCATTGAAAAGACGGATCTTATTCCTTCCAACCATCGAAGGAAGACCAAGATACTTGTCTTGACTATTACTATCCGCAATACCCAACAAAGCTTGAATATCGGTTCTAGACCCCATATCCACATTCGGGCTAAAAGTGATCTTCGACTTTTGGAGATTGATTTGCTGGCCCGAACCACCTTCATACACAGCAAGAATCCTCTTAATACACAAACCATTCTCACTATTAGCCCTACAAAATAGTATACTATCATCGGTAAAAAACATATGACTCACAATTGGACCTCCACGGCAACACTTAAAACCAAGACCCCTGCCAGTCTTCTCTGAACCTGAAATCAACCCAGACAAAGCTTCCGCACAAAGGAGGAAGAGATAGGGAGACAAGGGACAGCCCTATCTAAGACCCCTGGAAGGCTGTAAAGAGCACACCCGATTGCCATTAAGAAGGAAAAAGAGACTCGTAGAAGAGACACAATCCAAAATCAAATTAATCCAATTGATCGGAAAATTCATCTTAACCAACACCGCATGAAGAAAACTCCATTCAACCCTATCATACGCTTTACTCATATCCAGTTTAATAGCCATTGTACCCTTTTTACCAGATTTTTTCTTAGCTATCGAATGGAGAGACTCGAACGCAACTAGAACATTATCAAAGATGTGTCTACCTGGGACAAACGCTAACTGATTAGGAGAAATTAAACCCGGAAGGTGGACCTTTAACTTGGAAGCCAGAACTTTTGTCACTGTCTTATACACCACACTACACAAAGAAATCGGCCTAAAATCTTTGGGAGAGTACGGATTTTTAATTTTCGAGATAAGCACTACATTAGTAGAATTAAAATCTCTGATAGAAGAGTTACCATTCAGCACACTCAGACAGACTTTTGAGAAATCCTCCCCAATTACACCCCAAAATTTTTGAAAGAAGATGGCATGGAAACCATCCGGACCTGGAGCTTTTGTCGGACTTAAGGCAAAAACAGCAAACCTAACCTCCTCCGGTCTAAAAACAACACCTAATTCGGCCTTATTAAACTCACTAAATGAAGAAGTAATACCTGCTGTAGCAGCCCTGATATCATGACTAGACGGATCAGAAGACTGAAAAATGGAGGAGAAATATTCTTGAATAACAAATGCCAAACCAATATCACTGTGATGTACTCGGCCACCACTATCAACAAGTGACTCTATACAATTCTTTCTCCTCCTGGCTGAGGCTTTGGCGTGGAAAAACTTAGAGTTTCGATCACCCGCCTCCAACCAATCGACCCGAGAACGCTGCTTCCAATAGGATTCTTCACACTCAAGGAGCCCCTCAACCGATTTTTCCAGAGATTTGATCAACCCCATAACCCCAAACCTATCACTAATCTTATACAATTCCTCAATCTCCCTATTCTTAATCAAAATTTGATGACTAAAATTCTGAAACCGATCAATACTCCACCCTCTAAGACGAATAGCGCACCGGCTAAGCTTATGATTAAAATCTTCCACCAAAGCCGAAGGACCATTTTCCTTCCACGACTGCTCCATAACACTGCCCAAATCAGTTTCTTTCATCCAAAAAGGTTCAAACCGAAACTGCCAATCTCTTCTATTTGGAGGCCTACTCACACGATTGAAAGTCAGAAGAAGAGGACGATGGTCCGAAGAATTAAAACCCAAATTTTCCACTTTAATAAAACCAAACCTCTCCCTCCACCGATTATCCGTAAAAAACCTATCCAGATGCTCCTGAACATTAGCAACCCCATCTTGTCGATTATTCCAAGTAAGCCTAGGGCCAGAACAACCCAAGTCAAACAAGTCACAATCATCAATCGCCTGTCTGAACCGAATCATGCCGGAAATTGACTTATCTGATCCACCCAACTTCTCATTCGAACACAGCAACTCATTGAAATCCCCACCGTAAACCCAAGGTAACTGATCTGTATCTCTGAGACGCCTTAAAAGAGACCACGATAACACTCTCTTGCCAGGAGAAGGATCACCATAAAATCCCGAAAACCGCCATTGGAAACCATCTTCCATAATAATAATAGCATCAATATGACCTATCGAAAACGACTTTATAGTTACCAAAAGATCTTTCCTCCATAATAACATAAGCCCACCACTCCTACCATTACAATCCACCACAAACTCATCACCAAACCTGAGCCTTTCTCTAACAGAACCTGCTCAATGACCACACAATTTTGTTTCCGAAAGAAAAACGAAATCAGGGGAATGTTTCTTCAACAACTTTAACAAGGCTGCGAACGCACGAGGATTCCCCAATCCACGGACGTTCCAGCTCAAGCCAATCATAATTCTTGGCGTGCCTGGGAAATAGGCAACGCCAAATTAACTTCCTCCACATTAGACACACAAACCTTTCCTTTCTTCAGAATTTTACTCTCCTCTAAAGGATTGAGAACCACTTTCCTTTTACCCAGAAGTTTACCCACACCCTCCCCTTCCACAATAGGTTGAACTTGTCCTGCCCTCGCTGACCGTTTCCATTTTTTTATGCTTTTCAACTTTGGGGAAGAAAGAACTTCTAACATCTCAGATTGGATCATGGGTGTATCTAAAATCACACTATCAACTGTCTCTACACCGCCCACCATACAATTAGACAACCCACCTTGCTCATCTGCTTCCATATGGACCCTCTTACTAACATTGGGCTCACTTGGGCCTGCTACCCATAACTCTGTACCCAAATTCGACCCAGGCCCAACTGAAGGGATAAGGGTTTCCAAGCTGGCCCCCACAATCCCCTTTCCTGAAACCGCCTCTGAACCCTTTCCTGAAATCGCCTCTGAATTTACAACATCTCTCTGCTGGGAACGAAGAACACCACCATCAAATTGCTGTAATTCATCATCATTCAACCCACGGCCCCCCTCCAACTGTCTATTCATATCATAAGAACTACCATCTAACTTTGATGGACCTCTGAATTTCCTTTTATCAACAACCGGAGCCCTCATCCACGAACCAAATCTGGTAGTCGTACCTGACAACGCTGTCGTTTTAGCATCCGTATCCAAACAATCCTTAATCACATGACCAATAATCCCACAAGCATAACAGAATTCTGGAAGCCTCTTATACTTCAACCCTACCAACACTATATTATCAGATTTATCTAACTTTAGGCGAATCCATCGTTTCAGAGGTTTGGATATTTCAATAAGAACTTTCACTCTCATAAATTTAGCCCAACAATCCTTAGCTTCCATCGGAATTTCGATTACTTCGCCTAATTGTTCCGCCAGCCATTTCGCCGTTCGTCTATTCATACACATAAGAGGAATATCATGAATCTGAATCCATAACTCAACCTTATTAAAACCCAACAGAGCTATTTCTCCCAACCCTATAGGCTTTTCTAGAGCTATCAAACTTTTATCGAAATACCACGGCCCCCTTTGCCAAATTCGATTCCTATCTTCCGGATTTTGAAAATGAAACATAAAGATATTATCACCAAGAGATTCGATTTCCACAGCACCAAACTGATTCCATAGCTGTTCAATCAACCCCTTAAAAGCTTCTCTATCCACCTTTTTCCCAGATAGGACCTTCCCTACTAAACATCGATCAACATCAGTCACTCCATCCCTTTGAACCTCTTCCGGCATCTCACGTATCGCTACATCTTCATCCGCCAGAGAAAGATTTTCATAGAGCTTCGCAATCTCTGACTCCATAGATAAAACAAGAAAGAAAAAACCTAGAAAACTAACAAAAGCACCTCACAACTCCTTCAATAAAGAAGACCCACTCCTAAAAGACCTTTCTACTTTCACACTTTTGACTTAGAGAGAAAAAAGGAAAATACATGTTAGATTAACTATAATTAGTTAATAGATGCAAAAGTTTGTGCATATCAATGAAGAGCAATATTTTGAGAAAAGACAAAAATATAGGTAGAAAAATACTTATATCAAATATTTTCTTTAAAGGTAAAATCACATTATATAAGTGAATATCAACTTGTTCATCATGCATGAAAGTTTGAGTTAAATGTTGTTGCAATTACACTAAGAAGCACCCGCCGGTGGTGATGACATACTAAACTTTCTCCCTTATCAATATAAAGAGGGGTTAATGTAGAGAATCCATAAGAGTTTGAGAAGAATTTTAAATGCCAAATTAGGTTGGGTGAGGTAAGTTGGGTTCCAAAAGGGAGCTTTCCAATCTTTGCACCAATGAGAATGTGTAGGAGAAGCTCCCATACGATAGTATCAAATAGTGACTTGAATTCAATTGACATCAAACCAATACCAATGAAATAATAATTAACTTCTAGAGCCAAATTTTAATTGGCATTTGAGAATAACATTCTCCTTATAATCTACAAAACATTAATTGCCATTGATTTCAAGAGAAAATCCAAATGAAATGATATTTGAAGGAATTTTTGTTGAGATAAATAAAAGAATACTATAATTTGGGTTTGAATGATTTCTCCACGTACTAATTTGTAAAAATGTCTCATTTGGTTTTGATAATATAAATTTGATAGACCCTAGATATATTTTAGCATTAAAAAAAAAGACCATAATGATTGTCTATATCAGTTATGTTCTACGTTTTCAATTGCTAGTTTGATTATAAGGTTCAACAGCACAAAAGTCATAATCTACATTTGTTTATATATTTATCATGCCATCCATTTGTAAGCATTATATGAAATTTTGTGGTATAAATTATTGTTCGACTCATTAACATATTTAGAAGATCAAGCCTCCATTTTAAGGTTGTATTGAGTCAACATTAATTGTTTTAGTTGAGAAAATTTTTGTGGTAGTCTCACCATGAGCCACCTGAGGTTTCCACTCGAAATACAACATATGAGTATATGACATATTTAACCAATCATATATTATCTTGTGTTATGTATTGTTTCTAAATGGAAGTCTCACAATGAAACTTTTACATTGAAAATTTTCTTGTTAACTGCATATCAATATATAAAGTTAATAGTTTAATAATTAGTGGGAAATAAATGAGATTACATATATAAATTACCTATATCTAATTAACATATTTGTTGGGGTCAATCCTGAGATTTTCGGGGACTAAGGCAAACTATAGAAAATGAGGCCCTCAATATTCTATGTACGTTTATTTTAATATTTTTTTTTCTCTAGTAAATACTTGAAAAAATCAATATAATAATTCAAAATCAAGACTATAACACATGAAAAATAAAAAAAAATAAAAAGTTAACAAAATAAAATTTTTATAATTGAATCAAATAATATATCATTTAAACCTTACTCGTCTCACATTTTTATCAACAAAAGTACTAATTAAGCTGACATAAATAAATAAATAAATAAATAAATAAAAAGGGTTTTTGAAAAATAAAAAAAAAGTGTATTGATTTAATTACCTTCGAAACAACAACTTCTAAATTTTCGTATCAAGAGAGTTTTGAGTCTTTTTTTTTTTTAGAGATATAAAAGAGGATTATTTATGACAAACATGAGGATTTTCTAGGATTCAACCCACTGCCACCTTTGATCCAATGTTGTTGTTGTAAGAATGATAAATGAGTTTCCATTGGTGGGCCATTTTTAAAGTCATTTATGGGTTTCTACTGATGGTCCTTTGATATATATATATATATATATATATATATATATATATATAAAAATTTTATTATCAGTTCGAACGATAAAAGTTATATCAGTTCCTTGCATGTGGGCCACTGGATTTAAATACTTTGACTTGGCTGTATGCACTTGTCAGTCAAAGTATTTAAATCCAGTGGCCCACATACAAGGAACTGATATAACTTTTGTCAGTTCGAACTGATAATAGAAAAACTGTATATATATATATGTGTGTGTGTGTGTGTGTGTGTGTTGGATCATTTTTAAAGTCATTTATGAGTCTATTTTGTTTAAAATTTTATATGGACTATATTTTAAAATCAAATTTTTTTAACTACAATTTGTCGGCTCTTTAAAATCGGAGGCCCTAGACGGTTGTCTCATTGGGCTTCCCTTAGGGCGGGGCCTAATGTCCGTAAAAAAATAGTACAATCACATAAGAAATCAAATTGTAAGAAACGAATAACCATCAGTGTTCTAGTTCGCGGCCGCCTAGACCGATTAGTCAGACCAATACAGCTGGGCGGCCGGAAAACGCACTGAAAAGGTGGAAATCGAACCTATTCTACGGTGGGCGAGTAATCGGCTTAATCGGACACGTGGCCGCGCAATCGGGCTAGGCGCCGTTCTTCTGCACCGGAAATCAATTGGAATAAGGCCCGGGATGGCCGTTTCCGACGACTGAAACAACTTGGGTTCGGTCGGCAATGGAGGCAAGCGAGAGGTTAAAGATGAAGTTGAGAAGGTGGGGTGCGTTTAGCAGTGGGCTGGGGTGTACGTAGGCAATTAGCTGACACGGTTTGGGCTTGTGTTTGGGCCTCGCCAGCTGGATGCTCCATTTAATGAAACGCAGCGTTTCAGCATCAATGCATGAGCTATGATTTGCATGGAAAATTACAAAACGCCCCCTGATCTCTTATAAAATCACAATATCTTTAATCGTTCTTCAATAATTACATTTATACCCCTAATTGACCAATATTACTCGAACTTTTATTGTGTCAATTGAGGCTTATTGGGCCAACTGCAACATTGGGCCTAGGCTTAGTGAGTTTTCTTTGGATTTGATATGTGGAATTTGTTTGTAATTGTGTTTTCCGATTAATCCCTGATTAATCGGCCTAGGCGCTAGGCCCTGGGTCTCCGCCTGACTAGCGCCTAGCGCCTAGCGCTTACTAGAACACTGATAACCATATACACTTTATAACACATATGACAAAAGTTAAGTTGGTCAAGTATTAAACCTCTCGCACACATCAATAAAATTATCGGTTCCAATTATAGTCCAAAACTAATATATATATATATATATATATATATATATATATATATATATATATATAGCACCTATGCGACAAGAATTTTATTTTTTCATTGGAATGGTAGTCTGATGCATATAAGTGATTAACATGTGCGGTTTCTATGATTATATTATGAGTAATACTAGATATCCCACATTTTCCATTCCAACTCATGTGGTAGCTGATGTGTCACTTGGTAAGTGAATACACATTAATTGTGATTTATCTCACTTACCCTTGTATTCACTCACCAATTAATATGTATTTATTCACCAAGTGACACCTCAACTCCCATATAGGTTGAGAAGGAAAATGTGGGATTGTAGGTGAAATCTCTAGCATTACTCTTAGGGTGTGTTTGGTGCACGAGATTAGATTGGATAGGATTGAACTATTTTTATGGGATTCTATTGAATTGGATTGGATCAGACTAAATTAGTACTATAATGTGTTTGGCGCAGTACAAATTGGACTAAAATAATATTGTCTCTTGTTTGGTATAACATGATATAAGATAAAATTAATAATTGAAAATAATAGTTTTTTTATGAGAGGTTAGTATAAAATTATATTAAAATAATTTTTAAATAAATAAAATCATTTTAATTCAATTCAAATAAAATAAAATTATTTTAAATTAAAATTGGTTGAAAAATTATTGAAATTATTTTTTGAATAAAATAAATTAGTTTTGAAAAATAAATAAAATTATTTTGAAATAAAATAACTTTTTTTTTTTTTTTTTTGAAATCTTATAATAATTCTATGTTTGGGGAGGAGGAGAGACTCAAACCCACAATATCATAGTATGGATGTGAGGGGCATACCACCTGGCCAACCTCATCTTTTCATTTTTTAATTGATATTAAAAATATTTTTTTAAAAAAATGTTAGAATAAATATATTAATATTAAAATAAGTAATTTAATTAAAGTATGAAAAAAAAATTAAAGAACTAAGACAAAATATTGTCCCAGCCTTTGTAGCATGACTAAATAGTCATGCCACAACAGGACTATTGGTCTACATGGGATTGGAGAAATCCATTCCAATCCCATGTAAACCACAAACGTGGGATTGGACTGAGATTAGTCCAATCCCAATAAAATTCCACGTAATAAACACACCATGTAGACCACTAGATTTTGTACTCTAAATTTAGAGTACCAAACAATGAAACTCTAAAAAAATTTCTTGGAGATAGAAAAATAGAGTATGATTGGAGCTCATGGTACTCTATTTTGGAGTTTATACTCTATTTTAGAGTACCGTTGGAGCTTAGAGCATCTCCTACTGTACTCCAAATTTCGGTTTCCAAGAATTTTTTTTTAGAGTTTTCAACATTGCTACTCTAAATTTAAAGTACCAAATCTCATACTCTAAATTTATAATAAATTTTAATTTATAAATTTTATTAACATAAAAATTGTACAATTATAAATGTCTCATCTAGATCTTTAAATTAGTCCAATATCGAATATTAATTAATAGTTTTTTATTTACTCATTCTTACCATACTTTATCATTTGTGTGTTTTGGTTTCTTTCTCAAGTTCAAGTCTTCTATTGTGCTTTCCTCATTTTCATTGTTTTGAGATTTTGCATAAATAATCCGATTTTAATTCTCAACTAGATTATGGTTATCGACCAACCAAACCCGGTAAAAAAACTTCCTTTTATTGTAATTCATTTTATTATTTTGTTATAGTTTTCTCTAAAAACATTATTCTATTATAAAAATACCTCTTATTACATATTAATAATTATAAGTTAGTAATAAAATAAAACCGAAACATATTGGCATTAAAACTTCTAGATTATGGTTATCGTTGTTAATTAGTAGTTGTAATTTTGATGAAAAATTAGATGATAAAAATTTGATTGAAAAAGTTTGATAGAGAAAATTAGGTAACAAATAAAACATGTAAGAAATTTTGGTGAAAAAAAATAGATTTTAAAAATTAGATTTAAAAAGTTAGAAAAGAAATAAGTAGGTTGGGAAAATTAGTTAAAAAATGTTAGAAAATAAATAAGTAGGTTGAGAAAATTAGTTGAAAAATGTTAGAACTTAAAAATTAATTATTATATATTCATGCACTAATAAAACATTATATTTTTACAAAAAGTAAAAAAAAAACAATTACGAATGTTATTAAAAATAATATTTATTAAAATTTAGTTGAACAATAATTTATTAAAGAAAGTAAAAAATAATAATAATAATAATATAAGTTATTTGAAGATATAAATAGAAACAGGGATAGAGAAAGAGAGATTGAGATAAGGATAGAGAGTGGTGTGAATGAAAAAAAATTAGAGATAGAATTTGGGAAGAATATTCCCTTTTGGAACTCTATTTTAGGGCCAACCAAAAGGGAATATTCCCCTAAAAAATTTCACTCCCATGGTTCCACCCACCACACTCTATCCTTATCTTTAAATCTATCTCTATTTCTATTTCTATTTATATCTTCAAATAATTTATATTTTCATTATTATTTTTTATTTTCAAATAACTCATGTCCATTTTTTAAATTCCTCAATAAATTATTGTTCAACTAAATTTTAACAAATATTATTTTAATAACTTTTTGTAATTTATTAGTGTTTGAATTTATTATAATTTTTTACTTTAGTTTTATTAATTAAATTAAATTAAATTTAGACTAAGGGGCCGTTTGTTTTTTTTCACTATAAGACTTATTACTTCTTATATCTTAAATTAAGATAAGTCAGTTTGTTTGTTTTTCCAACTTATATCTTATTTTAAGATATATATGTCTTTTAGAAAAAGTAAAAATTTTTGACTTTTATCTTATTCAAAAAGTGATATAGTAGAGTATTTTAGTAAATTTCCACAAATATTCTATATCAATTCATACATTTATAATTTTATGTGCACATAATAAAATCCTAAAAATCAATTTTCCAAAAATTCCAAATTTTAAAGAAACCCTAACACAACCTAATCAATTTTATATTTGTAATAAGTCATCCAAAATGAAAAAAACAAACATATCATAGTATCTTAATTTATAAGACTTATCTATATGTCTAATAAATTAAGGTCTTATAAGACTTTAGACAAAAAAACAAACAACCCCTAACTCAAGTGCAAGCGTGGACCAACAAGTAGAATATTAAACTCACAATTACATCCATATTATTTAATGAGGCCAATGTCACACATTCACTAGTTTCATGCACATGAAACTAATATTGTTTTTAAAAATGTACTAGTTTCATAAATGTGAAACTAATATTGTTTTATAAATGCACTAATTTTATACACGTGAAACCAGTATAGTAAGAATATGTAAGTATTGATAAATGAAAAATTATTAAATAAAAATATTACAGTAGAACTCCTCTAAATTAATATTCTTGAGACCCACTCTTAAGTATTAATTTGAAAGGTTTTACCTTGTAAAATGTTATTTTATCTTAGAAAACGTGTAGAAGTTGGTTTTCTTGTTTAGGGAATGTTCCTTTTCGGGATTCAAATGTTTAGTCGGTCTTCTTCTTTAAGGAAAGTTCATTTTTTTAGGATTCCTTATTTAGAAAAAATTTGTTAAAAAAATTTCATGTTTAAATTTAATTGAAACATTTTGGCTACAAAAAATAGGTGATCACAATAACTTCTTGAGAACAATTCAAAAGATGAAAGATAAAGTCAAAAATATCAAACATGGTGGCCTTGATCAAACTAGCATCTTGAAGTATTTTTTCTAGTTCTTGAATATTATGTAATATATTTTATACTTTTATGAAATTATTAATTTATGCAATAGTCGAGATAGAAATTTTACACTAGGTTTCAAAAAGAAATTATTAATTATTACGATATAGAGGTTTATTAATTTCTTACACTGGCCCAAGTCGGGACCAAGATTTTTTATTAATATAGGGAGGTTATTAATTTATAGGAGATTAATTTACATGGGTTCTACTGTAATAATAAATATTCAATATTGTCTCATTTTAAATATCTAGATGAGACATTTCTTATGGTAAAATTTTTATGGTAATAAACTTTATAAATTAAAACTTATTACACATTAATTGAATTTAATTAAAAAGGTAAATGATATAAATGTCAAATATTCATTTATAACTATAGATATGAGGGTAAAAATGGAATATAAAATGTTAAAAGTAAATTTAGAGTATGGCATTTGTTGTTCTAAATTTAGAGTACATTCTCACAAACACTAAGGGCCCTGTCCTGTATCGTTTTTCAAGGGCGTTTTTGTTTTTGTTTTCCAAATCCAATTTCGAATACGCGTTCGTTATCGTTTTCCATTTTGTTTTCCATTTTATTTGAAAAACAAAAACAACATCAGTGTTAAAAGTGAAAAATTTCCAAAACAACTTTTTGATGTTTTTCATTTTGTTTTTCATTCTAAATAAAAAACTCTTTTTTTTTTTTTTTTTCATTTTTTCGTCTTGCTCGACACTTCGACAGCCATCAGAGTTCTTCCTTTGCTTCTCTCTTCTTCTTCTTCTTCTTCTTCTTTTCCGATCGCCAGAATCTTCTTCCCATGCTTCTCTCTTTTTCTTCTTCTTCTTCCCGATCTCCCTTCTCCTTCGCCGATCTCCCTTCTTCTTCTTCCGATCGCCGTCGATCTCCTCCTTCGCCGCCGATCTCTTCTTCTTCTTCTTCTTCCCTTCTTCTTCTTTCCGATCTGCTTAAGAGAGGAAATTTGGGAATTTTTTGAAAAATTTCCAGATTTCCAAAATTATTAATTAATAAAATTTGGTATTTTGTTTGATTTGAATGGGTTTTTGGTGTTATGGATTTTGATTTCAGATGTTGGTGTTGTTGGTATTTTGATTTGGATTTGGATTTCAAATGTTGGTATTGATTTTGGTGGTATGTTGATTTCAGATTTAGATCAAAATCTGGTAATTTGGTGTAGTTGGTATTATGTTGATAAATCTGGTAATGATTTTGGTGATGAATTGCCCAGAATTGGATGGATGATTGGTGATGATTCTGGTGATGAATTGCCCAAAATTGAATGCTTTTTGTTTATGCCCATAATTTTTTTGTTTGTTTTGTTTTTTTATGCCTATAAATTAATCGGAATACAAGTTTCAGGATATGCTACCAGACGCGGTTTTTATGTTTTCATATTCGGAATACAGGTTCCAAAATATGCTACCAGACGGGTTTTTGGATTTCGAAACTAAAACCAAAAACATTGTTTTCATTTTTATTTTTATTTTCGAAAAACAAAAACAAAAACAACTTTGAAAAACGTTACAGGACACACCCTAAATTTTCTTTCTTGGAAACACAAATTTGGAGTACAGTGAGAGCAATTGATACTCTATTTTGGACTTCATACTCTATTTTAGAGCACGGTAGGAGATGATATAATAATATCTATTAACATTTTTTAAAATATAGAAAATATTTCTTATATATTTATAATAAATTTCACAGATTCAACCTATTGCCTATGTGCTTGCTCTACTGAATAATGAAATTTTTCCAAGAAAGAAAAGATAAAAAAATAAAAAAATAAAAAAAAAGTTGATATCAATCGTTTCAACTTTCAACTTTGTGGCCAATGGCCTCGCAGCGTGATGGCTGGACCCTTCTCTTGGAGCCCTCCACCATCCAAGTTTGAGTGCCAAGGCATGCATATAGATATGCCAATTTTCCTTGGTCCACATGTTGTGTGGATGTGGTCCCACCTTGTGTGGGTGTTTGTCCCACCTTCGGGTGGGTAGTTGTCCTACTTTCGAGTGGGTGTCTCTCTCCCTATCTGTGGGAGCTGCTCTCCGGGCCGTGCTCGTCAACGTCTCTATCCTCGCAGGTTCCCAACTGATGTTGTAATCCAGTTTCAGTTGCTGTCATCCAACTGTTGTAATTTCAAAAAAAAAAAAAAAAAAATCTTTCAACTTTGTGTACCTGAAAAGACCAAACATCAAAATATAACCGAAGAAGTGACATAAATTAATGCAATGATGCAAACTCATGTGAAGCAAAAAAGAAAATACTGATCCTTGAAATAAAATTAGGGTTGAACATATTGTTAGATACTTGGATTGTAACTTTTGGAGCAACCATTGGTGGTGAAAGTGGCAACTGCATATGGTATTTTGCTAGACTCAAATATTAATTTATTTATTTTTTATCTCATTGCGTTTTACAAACCTTAAAACTTTTTTTTTTTTTTTCATTATCATTAAAGTTTTATTTGATTCCGAAGTAATGATAATGATTTACACCAAGAAATAAACATATTTTTTACATAAGCAAACAATAATAATAAATAAATAAATTGCAGTTTTTTTTTTAAAATTAATTGATGACTTTTAATATTTAAAAAAAAAAAGTTAAATGAAACAAAATACTTGTCAATTTCATTATTCAATGAAAAAAAAAAGATAATTTTTAAATAAAATGATTTTTTAAAAAGTGTCAAATTCTATTTATATTATAGTTAATAATAATAATAATAATAATAATAATAATAATAATATATATATATATATATATATATATATAACGTATCCCTATTTTATATATCAAAATTCATTTATAATTAAATTTATCTAATTTTTACTTTGATTTTTCATTTCAATTACGTTATAATCAAAAAGTTTGTGAGAAAACGTTTTTACTTCTTTTTGCAAAACGTAAATATATATATATATATATATATATATATACACACAATTTTTTTTATTGTCGGTTCAAACTGATATAAGATATATTAGTTCCTTGCATGTGGGTCATTGGATTTAAATGTTTTGACTTGGATGTATGCACTTGTCAAAGCATCTTTTAAATCCAATGGCTCACATGCAAGGAACTGATATATTTTATATCAGTTCGAATCGATATAATTTCATCAGTGCGTTAGATGTGGACCATTAGATCCAATGGCCAAGTCAAAGCATTTAATCCAATGGTCCACATGCAAGAAACTGATATATTTTATATCAGTTTGTACTGACAATAGAAAGACTTTATATATATATACAAAAATTCTATTATCAGTTCGAACTGACAAAAGTTATATCAGTTCCTTGCATGTGGGCCACTGGATTTAAATACTTTGACCTGGCTGTATGCACTTGTCAGTCAAAGTATTTAAATCCAGTGGCCCACATACAAGGAACTGATAAAACTTTTGTCAGTTCGAACTGATAATAGAAAGACTGTATATATATATATATATAAATGTTCAAGTCAGTGCGCACTAATATAATTTCATTAGTGCGTTGGATATAGACCATTAGATTTAGATTTACATACTTTGTCTCAAAGTGTAACATTTGTCAAAACTTTTTCATAATCAGTGGTCTACATATATTGGTATTGATATAGTTACATAAGTGCGTACTGATGTGAACATGATCGATATATATATATATATATATAGTGGTTCCTAGTAAGGACGTACTGGAATTATAAAGTCAAGACGTCACCACACATTCACATTGGGTGTGAGTATTTGTTAATGTGTGGGGCTGTGCGCCCAATGTGAATGTGAGGCTGTAGTTAGACATCTTGACTCGAGAATTTTTCTCTCTCTCTCTCTCTCTATATATATATATATATATATTACAAATCCGTGTAAGGGATACTGGAATTTTAGTGTATTTTCAGGATGAGTGATGCTCCAAAGGCCAAAACCAAAAACCTTCTGTAACCTCTCGTCTCTATATGCAAATATTATCCACCATTTTCAAATCCAATTTGATTTCGTTATTTATCTATCAAAGAGATTATTACTATTGATCAAATCATCTAGACCTCTTCTTTTTGCATGGCCCCTATGAGTTAGGATCCTTTCATTGATCTTATTTTTTCTAGTTTTTTTTTTATTTTTTATTTTTTTTTATTTTTTTTAAGTGTAATTAAAACACCAACTTGTATGAGAGAAAAAAAAAAAGTGATCAAATCTTAACCATGTATTTATTGTTATGGTTAGGTGTCACTAGATTATGAAAAGTCTAGGAAAAAAAGGTAAGAACAAAATCTTGATCCTGACTGCCATACTTGAGACATAGCGATAGTAATAATATTTCCTATTTTATTTTTAGTAATTATTATTTTTAACTGAAAAATCCAAATAATTGAAATTTTCTTGCCCTCCCTAAATTCGCCCTCATTTGGATTGATTTTTAAGCTTTATTGTGTTTGAGTTGTATAGAAGTACTCTAATTTCCATTTGTTTTTATTTATAATTGATTTTTTTAAGCCATATTCTAATAGGCGCTAGACGGTAGTTGGACGGTGACTCGGTGCCTCGTGACTAGACTGTGGCAAATTTAGGGGGGTTACTTGACATGTCAATTTGGTTAAGAGCATCTCCAAGGATATCCCTTGGAAACCCCCTTATTTAATGGTGAATGTTGTCATAGGGGTGCCATTAAGGGGTTTGTGTTCTAATGATGCTCCCTTAAATAGCTCATTTATAATTTTTTATTTTTACTTTAAAGAGCCATTGAGATTTTTTTTCCAAAAAAAATTGAAAAAAAAAGGTTGACAATTAATAAATAAAAAATAGGTGGAGCTCACTTAAGGGGACTGAAGCCACCCCTTAATTAAGAGAGTAAGCTCCACTTGAATTCAATTAAGGGGGTCTTTAAGGAACCTCTATAAAAATGCAGCTTCTTCCTTAATTAAATTAAGGGGTTTGATTTCTCCGAGCTTTTTGGAGATGCTTTAATGTTTTGGATTGTATAGCATTGGATGAAATTAAGTGAAACTGTATAATTATAAATATAGATTTGTATTACCATCAGTCAAGATGGCCGAGTTGGTCTAAGGCGCCAGTTTCAGGTACTGGTCCGAAAGGGCATGGGTTCGAATCCCATTCTTGACATTTCATTTTTCTATTTTTTTAGCAAATTCAATATTTCTACTTTCAAAACGGGATCCTCCATTGATCTAACCTTTTTTTTTTTTTTTTTTTTTGAAGTATTGATTTAACTTTTTATTGACTTATAAACATCTTATAATGCATATGTATTATTAAGAGTAATGTTACTTTGTCCAAATTTGGTGTTCAAATGACGTGGCAACACTCTCATCTATTCATTTAAATCAAGCAAATCTAATACAATCTAAATGAATGGATGAGAATGTTGCCACGTCATTTGGGCACCAGATTTGGATACCAAATTTGGGTAAAATAGCATTACTCTATTATTAATAATCGATTTTGTGAATTATATATTTTTATTCAGTGTACGGTTGAATGATACATTCAGACACTGAATACGTGACATTTTGGTTGACAAGTGCATTTTCATGTAACATTTGTATTTCCTACAACATGTCACATATTGAGTGACCGGATTCACCCGATGAACAGAAGATTTTCTCCATAATTAGAGGTGTTAAATTAAGACCATTTGATGAGTAGAGGGTTTGAGTTTCTTAAATCAAAAATATGAAAGCTTTAGAGAGAAAGCAAAACTATCCAAAAAATTTCTCAAGCATAATAGAGCTTCTTAAGGTAACACTAGATCAAACAATATATAGATGATATATTTAAAATCTATTAATTAACAAGGAAATAGAAAGAACGATGGTTCTTCATGTATCTTCCTGCAAACATTGCTCAATTTATTCTTACACCATAGCAGCTGATCCGTCGTAATTTTTGACATATTCAGAACCCTTGCAACCAGTTTCATGTCAACTTGAGAGAAGAAGTAGAGGACTTGATCTGAACTGTCTTCTTGCTTTTGAAACTTTCTCAATATGCAGTTCCCACTCCTCAATATGTCTTTCAGCTGCTTCTTATTCTGCATTTCGAAAATGAATCAAGACCAATCATACGACATTTTTATATGTAACTTTGCGTAAGATTACGTACCTTTAGAAAACATGTTCGAACCTCTGACAAAAGTTCTAAATCTAACGTGTCTTGTGGTTCAATCTGAGTCCCTTTTCGGCTCTTTTGGATCGCGATTTTAGTATCCTTATTATCAGCTCGAACAAATTGCCAAAATATTCTTATTGATTCTTCCATGATCTCTACTAGCATGTCACTTGTGATTGCATAGTTGTCTCTCCCTTTTGTTCTTGCTTTCTTCTTGTCCTTCAAACTGTCCTCTGCAATACATTCAAATGTCTGTTAATTTCTTACGAATTTTCCGCTGTCAAATCAAGAAATGTGCACCCATTTACCTCTTATGACGGGAACTTGAAGAAGATTACGAAGAACACATCGATTCTTGATGTAATTCTGAACCCTTGGTCCTTCAAAAGCTTCATTCTCTATGAATCTTTGCATAAGCACTTGAAACTGTTGAAATTCACCGGCAACTTCATTATATCTACGGATACAGTAAGGGTCAGATTCCCATAACTTCAAGGACTTATCATATTGCCAATGAAGAATTTCCCAGGAAAGGCACATCTGTCCAACATAGACAACTTCCAAATCACTATGCAACTCTCTAATGAACTTCTTCATCGGGTCAGATTCGGATTTTTTCCTCTTGCTTAGCAGGAAATTCTGTGGAAAAAGAGATGTCTTCCCTGGAGTTGAAATTGATTGAAGTGGGTCCTTTGACTGCAGAAAACCTGTTGAGATTTTCATGAACCACATGAAAAAGCACCAAAAAAAGTAAAGAAAACTGTTCTGCAAAGCACTATATAATAATATTTTAGATCACATAAAGAAGGTAAAGCAATTCCATAATGAGATAGTGTGTTAATAGATCTGATGGGGAGGCCAAATCTGCAAAGTTAAAGTTGGTTGGATGACATCGAAAAGCATGGAAATGAACCTTCAACCAACTAAACAAATATTTTGTTCAAGTTGGAGATAAAATAAAATAGTATTTACAGAAAAAGTAAAGCAAAGCAAAAAAGTGTAAGTACATATGCATTTGATCATGATTGTAGATTAGTGCTTTCAATCCTCTCACCTTCCCCAACAAATCATTTAAACTAATGTTATGTGCTCCTTCCTACTTATGTAATTATTACTCTAAAATCTTGTACTTTTTATGTACCAAATTTAATTGAATTCATCATGAGACAATTGTAGAAAATAAGAAGAAGAAGAAACTGACCTATTGCATACATCTTCTGGTAGTTCAAGATGTCGAATTTGCGCATACGATCTCGGTAACTCTTGTAGAATTTGTGAAGCTCACCCAATGTATCTTCATGATGAAACTTGTCATCAATCTTCCAAGGCTTCAAATGTTCCATTATCTTTGGAGATTCAGACTCTTCTTCTAGGATTGTAGGCAGACCTATAGCCCTGACCTTTCTCATCTCCATTTTCAGCTGATCAATCAAATCCTGATGCTCCCACAAAGTTTCAAGTCCATTTGCATCCTCAGAATCCTGCAAATTAGACTTTTTACAAACTTTCCCACCAAATTCTTCACTCTTTTTGTCATGAAAGTCATTCTCAGACAGCATTTGATTGCTTGAATTGATAATAAAATTGGACTCTTCTACTTCTTGAACCTCTTCCATTATATGGTTATCTTCAACTTCATTTTTACAATCCTTATCCGATAAGAAACCATCATCATCGGTTGAAGTAATCGAATCCGAGTCAGAATCTAAAGCTGCAAAGTCCTCCTCTGAAAGAAACTGAAAATCATCCCCTGAACCAACTTTTTCTTTCAAGACTTTGAATGAACTCTCCTTTTCTTCTTCATTGGAATCAGAAAACAACTCTTTCACTGTAAAGCTCACATCTTCTGGTTCTTCAATGAAGCCACTCAAATGTTTCTCAGGCTTGAACTCATACTTATTGCTACTGGTTGATGGGACTGAATCCAAATTCTCTTTATTGCTTTCATTCAATTCCTTGCAAGTCTGAAACTCGAATTTGAAAATGAACTTTGGAGTCTCATCTTCTTCTTCTTCTTCATAATCCTTTTCTGTTTTTTCAGGTTTTGGGACCTCAAATTCAGCTTCAGGCTTCATTGGCGTAGATTCAACTTGATTATTCTCACATGAACTCTCATCTCCTTGAACCCTGACGAATAATTAAAACCAAATTCAACAAATGAGAAAACAGTGAACAACATAAACAAATACTCAAAAAAAAAAAAAAAAAAAAAATTATAAAGTCCAAGTTTTTGAATTTTGATTACCTGTAAAAGAACTTGCTAAAGAGACGAAACATAGCAAGAAACAGAGTGGAGACAGAGACCCAAAAAGCTCCATCGAAAAGAAACATTTTTTGATAGAGAAACCCATGAACAGAACCCATTTTTAACCAAAACCTAGAAAGATTAATTATTTAATCAAAAAGTAATTTAGAGAAGCCATCAATTTAAAAACCCATTCGTCATTCCTTTATTCATTTTGAAGCAAAAACAAAAAAAAAAATCAAAACAGAGCAGCAGTTCATGGAAACTCTGATTCCAACGTTGAAAAAACCATGCAAGAATGGACCTTTTACCTGTTAAAAACACCAAAACAAAAAAAAGCCCATCAAAAATTCAAAGACTTGCATTGAATTATGATCACAGAGAAGTTGAAATCCGACCTAATTAGAGGAGATAAAAAAGAAGAGAAAAGAACATATCAGCGAACTGTGGTTCTCTTGATTTGAGCTAATCTTTGGTTGCTTAAGCCATCCATCTTAACCCAAAAAACCCAATTTGGTAACTTTTGCACTAAAACACTGCAACTTTCACACTATTTATTTTTTTCATCTCCAACCCATTGCACCAAATATTACACTACAAAAAAAAATATTCCTTTTTCAACAATTAACATTTCACCTTATAATTAACATAATGTTGTAATAAGTTAATATCATAAATGTTAATACAAATAATAATTAAATTAAAACAAATATAAATCAAACAAAATGTCAAAATCATTAAATAATAAAAAGGATAGATTTAGAATAAATTTGATTGATTAAGGGTAAGACTGTGAATATACAAAAATTTGAAATAAAAGATATAATCAAAGTAGAGTTTATTAAATATGGGTCAAACTGTGATCAGGTAAACTTTAGAGATGAAAAAAAAAAAATGATTTTTATGGCAATTGAACAGTGTCACGCTAGATCTAGCACAACACTATTGATGGAGGCAAAATAGGGGAGATGTTTGATGCTTGGTTGGAGGGCAAATCTTGCTCTATTTTAGAGTTCTGTGCTACTTTGTCTCTCGGTTGGAAATGACCCTAGAGCCATGGAATTCTCAGGACCGTTATTGTATAGATATACAAAATGAAGATTATTTAGATTTTCTTCAGTTGAAGTGTCTGTTCTGTCTTGTATTTGGTATTCTAAAGATTTGAGAGGAAAATAATAATAATAAAAATTGGGTTAAATTGAAACTTTACGTTTTTAATTAATTAATTAATTAATTTGGTTTGTTTATTAATTTGTTTTGTTTTTGTTCAGGTGGTTGATAAATTTATGTCGGTTTGATATAATTATTTGCAAGAAAATTTTGACTGGTTGTATTTAAAAAATATATATATCAGAATTTTCTTGTGAGATTTGAGGTCGGTGGAGATGACCCATCAAAGGAAGGGACTTGATAAATCAAATGTGTAGTTAATTAGACAATTAAAAAGAAATAAATATGTTTAATATATATATATATAATATTATGAGTTAATTAGACAAATGGTGTTGGCATGTGAGGTGTCAACATCATATCACTCACCACATAATCTCATGATTTACAAGATGTTGACACCTTACGTGTTAAAAATTTGGGAAGCCTAGCATTACTCTCTCTCTCTCTCTATACATACACACTCACACACACACATATATATTAAGTATTACATAACTTCGGGACTTTTTTGGGAGGGGAGGACTCGAACTCACAACCTCGTGTAGGTGTGAGAGGTATACAACCGGACTAATCTCATCTCTTCAAATTCAGACAATATATTAGGTTCATATAAAGTAGAGAAATATCATTTTTGTATCATAAAGAAGACTTTTGAATTTGATTGGCCAAACATATATCCCAATCTTACCAAAAATGTGATCAAGGTTATTTTTTTAAGAAATATATTATTAATAATAAATTAAATAAATGTCTTTACATAATTTTTGACCTACATTTAAGTAAATATGAGCGATTTTATATTTGTCAAAACACCTAATGTGATTGGGTGATAAAAGCACTCATTCAAACCGGTACTATAGATTTAGATTGTCACCGTAGCATGGGATATTTAAAATATATATATATAACTTCATGCATCTTTGATTTTGTCAAAAAACCGCATCTTTGATTTTGTCAAAAAAAACAGAACAAAACAAAACAAAACAAAACAAAAACAAAAACAAAAAAAAAAAAAACTTTTTCAAGAAAAATGTTATTCTAAAACATTTTAGAAATTATATTAAATTTTGACAAAACACACACACACACATATATAGTCTCTCATAAAGGATACTTTATTTTAACATAAAGTAAGGCTTGTCTTGAAATCCATCAATTTTAATGAATTTTGATTTGGATTTTTTTGTGGATGATAAGTTTAATTTTTTTTCAAGAACTACAACTATATATATTTTTTTCTTATTTTTCTGAATTTCAAAACGGTCCTTACTTTATACTAAAATAAGTAATCCCCATATATATAAAAGCATATAAAGAAAAGGAAGAGAAGAGGAACATTTTTTTTTTTTTTTTTTTAAAACTATTATAATAAATTCGGAGTTTGGGAAGATGTTAATTAACAACTCACAATATAGCTGTGAGGGTGGTACCAAACTAACCCATATAAGCAAAGAAAGATATAAAGAGTGATGAATTGTCCAACCACCACCCTATGACCCTAACAATATGTAGTTTTTGTACCTTGTCCTCTTTCTCTCTCTCTCTCTCTCTGTCTAACATGTATACATTGTGCATGGTTATGAAGATGATATTTCACACTTGTCTTTCCTCATCAACCAAAAACAAATACGATTCTAAACCCTACCTAATTCTTCCCATCCAAATTAAAAGACACAAAATACAATGGCCACATTTCTAAGCATTCATATTTCCTAGACACCTTCTACACTTTAAAAAGAAAAATCCCAAATTTTGTTCTATTGAATAAGTCAAAACACACCTAGCTGATTTTTTTTCTTCTTCTTTTGTACGTGAAAATGCATCACTTATAGATTTTGATAAAGAAGTAATCGAATTTTCTAATGATACTTCATTGAATTAACTATGTTAGAAATTTTCCATGAATTCATATATCTTTATATACGATGCTTTTGAATGAAAAATAAACCAATTAATTAATTATACTATATATAAAATGAGGATTCCTAAAGTACTTATAAACATACTAGTAGTTAATACATATATCTTTATGTTTCGATCCTAATTAACCTAGTTAATTGATTTGTGAGGACTACATCATTAATCGTTCTTAGATCTTTTTATAGGGTTCATAATTAGTTAGATAAGATTTCTTTCTTGTGATTAAAAAAGTGTTCCATCGTGATTTCATGTACATAATTCATATCACAAGGCTGAAATCCATAAAGGGTGTTACAATGTTAATTTTCTTATTAATTTCTAGTCAAATAGTATGTAATATGATATAAAATGACCTTTACAATAAGCTCACATGCATATTGCATCATAAGACATATATATGGTTATTATTAGCTTATTCTATTCCAACGTACTAGTCATTATCAGGTAGATTGAGTAGGGAGGACAACCATATTGACCATATCTACATTATATTTTGATTATGGGTGCCAATATTGACACCCATAAATATGATAATCACACCCATATTTTAATAAAAAATTTAGTTACAAAAATGCCACAATAGGAATTTACCAATAAGGACAAATTAGTTTAATTAAAAATAAACAAAATACTATGTTCACCAATTAATTACACTCATATCTTTAATTATATCGCTTTATTAAAAATTAAAAAAATTAAAAAAAAAAACCCTAATTCTATTTCAAGTATCAAAATCTCCAATTATTATTCTGTTGGGCATAAATTTTAGGTATTTTAGAGAGAACTGTTGTTGCTGCTGATTTAAGAATTCGAATTCTTACAAATTATGTCAAGTTTAGAAACATTATTAGTGAGAAAGGGAAGTTTGAGAAGGTTGGTTTCACTATTAAGGACTTTGCAGGAGCTAGTGGACAAATTTGATTTGAAGCTTGATGATTGTAAATCAAACAAGTAATCGATTTTTAATTTTTTTTAATTTTATTTTTAAGTTTCTTTGTTTGTGAGAGAATTCTTGAAGTGAAAGTAATATTTGGAAGTCAAGAATTCGAAACAGAGAGAACTTGACAACTTGAAGTTGAGTTTTTCAAAATTTAAGAATTTAAGAATTCTCCAAACTGTGTTTTTGAGCCTAGAGAATTTAAGAATGAGGAAATAGGGGTATATAGCACTTTTAAAATTTTGACTTGTACAACTATCACACTTTAATAACTCTTGTTTTAATAGCACCAAAATGGAATTTGGACAAAAATACCCCCCAGCTTCTTTTCTTTTCTCTTATGTGTCCTTCACCTTCTTTCTTCTTCTTCTTTTTTCCAAAACCTCCATTGATGGAGCTTCAATGGAGGTGCCACCGTCGACCGGTGAGTTGATCGACAAAACCACCGGGAAAACGTCTGTCGTGCGCCACCCATTGTAACGGAAGTATCCATTTTTAGTTTCGAGTTGTATGGAGAGAGAAACAAAGCCAAACCCGAATAATCTCCGAACCTTCATCGTCAAATATGTGATGATCCGTCACGAATCCGATGAAACTGATGGCGCCAACGAACTCGACGTCGTCTGATCTTCCAGATCTGACTATCTCCGAAGTCAACTGGCGCCGTTGTCGGCTCATCACTGTTACCATTGATGGAGGTCGAACAGAATAAGTTTCGAACATACTTGAATTAAGTCTCGAAACGCATTAATAAGTCTCGAAAACTCATGAATAAGTCTCAAATTTTCA
The DNA here is from genome assembly GCA_030490815.1 of Acer saccharum. Lineage (NCBI taxonomy): Eukaryota > Viridiplantae > Streptophyta > Magnoliopsida > Sapindales > Sapindaceae > Acer > Acer saccharum. The sequence goes on along the minus strand of CM059875.1, from coordinate 9,090,211 downwards.
AAATAAGTCTCAAATTTGTAAAATAAGTCTTGAATTTGTAAAATAAGTCTCGAATTTAGCCTACTAAGTCTCGAAACTGCAAATAAGTCTCGAATTTTCGAGAAAAAAAAATGCAAAGGAAAAGAGTAAGTGGGGGTATTTTGGTCTCACCACCTATTTTGGTGCTATTAAAACAAGACTTATTAATGTGGTGCTATTTGCACAAGCCCTCCCCCAAAAAGTGCTATTTAATTTTTGAACCCATTTAAGAATTTATCATTTATGGAATAGGTATGTTAATAACTTAAGAGAGTTTATAAATAAATTGTATTAAAATTAAAACATTCATTTAAATAAAGGTACTATATATTAGCATTAAAATGAGCGTTTATAGTAATTTTAATTTTAAATTTTAGACATAAGTATACTTACAAATATGGGTGTGCTTATTATATTTATAGGTATCAATACCCGCACCTTTGACTATATGTTAAGATATTGACTTTTGTATGAATCACATCGAAGAATGTTCTTCTATCACATGATCCGATGTTTTCAAACAAAATTTGTGGGAAAAATATGTGTTTCACAAAAACCCAAATTTATTAAAAGTTGAAAAAACATTTATCTTATTTTATTCAAGCTTTGCTATGAAAAGTATGGACAGCCTGGTACATGAGTCAAATTGGAAATATTACATTTTGTTATAGCGGTCTAATCACTATATATATTGTACTAGAATGTGTAAATTGTACCAATCTCAATTTCTTTCGAGATTTGTTATTATTATTATTTTTTCATATTTTATGATATACATACAACTCAATCGTGATTAACCGCCCCTCACAATCACTGTAATCTTAATGTGAGTGAGACTTGATCTTAAATTTTTTATTTGATAATATGACAGATTCTACAGGTTAAACTAATTGATCTACCCATAATTATAATAATTAATATCCCAATTAAGTTGTGTCATACGCAATTAGAAAAAATCAACATCATAATTGAATGACACAAGAATTCTTATGTTCAACATGAACAAGAAAAGAAAAAATTAACAAAATTCCCAAGACTTTAAAAAATGAAGTAATTACACTTTTCTAATTTAAATTCTCACTTCCTCTAAGTAATTTCTTCTAGATCATTGGAAATTTATTTACAATACCAAATTCCAAACCGAAATATGGGTAAATTCCATTCACACCTTTTGTTCGATTTAATTATCAGAAAACCTATGCAAAATTTTAAGAGTTTCATTTATGGGTACCTCAATTTATTTATTTTTAAATAAAAATTGTACGTGCAACAAAAAATAATTCGGACACAAAACAAAACACAGCCGCATTCATATATGAAACCGTGTCGGCTCACACGCGTTATATAAATCTAGTATTGAAAAAAAAAAGAAAAAAAAAAAAGCAGTCAAATGTATAATAATATATAAGTATATAAACAACAAGGTGGTTACCTTGGTGGTCCAATAATCCCAAACCTTTGGTTCTATTCCTGGCAATTACATTGTGATCAGCCCTCAGGGCGTTTAGCTTTGCTGGTGGAAGGACGGACATGAGATTAACGTCAACGCTTCGAATCCTACCCATGCGGGGGCGAATTTTGATTTAACTGCTTGCATTCTTGTGGGGCCAGGGGTGTGGGTCGGGGTTTCTTATTTGTCTTACTCCATGATCCAACATACAGGCCATAGCGAGTCACGTAGTTAGGGATGACAGGCTGATAAGTACTTGGACGAAGTCCGAGAAGTCCGGGATCCTCGATTGAAAAGAAAATTAAAATAAAATAAATTAGAGATTTCTTAAGAGTATTATTTTCTAACCTTCCCGGTTCCCACTTCAAAATATTCTTTTAAATTCGAGACATGAGATTGAGACAGGCAACATTTTTGTCTAAATTCTATTTTTCAGCAGAAGAAGAAGAAACTGTCCCACCAATTTTGACTTTTTTTATTTTTATTTTTTAGATACAAAGAAATACAAGCCACCCATGGTCAAATCATGCTTGTTCTAGATCAACATATGATAAATATTGCATCTTAAATCAAAACATCTATTCGTCAACTAGATAATTGATTATGTAATTGAGATCTACAGATGTAGAAAAATTAAATGTGAATGTCCACATCAGAATAGTATTTCTAAAAGAGAGAAAAAGATGAGGTTGTAAACAATACGATAAGGTTGACTCAATGGCAAATCTCTCATACCTACTTTGAAGAGATTGCGGATTGGAGTCATATCCTCTTCCCTAAACCTAAAATATTGTAATAGTAAAAATAAAAAAAATAAAAAAATAAAAAAAAACCCTAATTTAACCGGACAAATTAATTTAGATGCTAAAAATGTTCTTAAAAGAAGATCCAAAATTAAATTACAGGGCAATATTTGAAACAGGAAATCCAAATTCTAGAATATAGAGAAAGGAATTATTCGAAGAGAAAATAAGTTTTTTTTTTTTTTTTTTTTTTAAAGAAAAACAGAGAACTGCAACCAACAATTAAGAACAAAAGGAAGAAGTAAAACAGGATGGCAGCACATCCTGCCACATTTTTTCCTCCCTATAGGAGAAAGCCAAAGTTATAAATTCAAATTCAAATATTTAGGATTTGATTTTTATAAAAGCGAAAAGGGGGAATTATAATTTAGTCCTTATCTTTTAAGGAAACGTCACCTTTTTACTCGATTTACGTGTATTAGGGTTTTTAGTCCTTATCTTTTTGGAAATGCATAAGGTCCCTCCATCAGTCAATGGTTATTTAAAGTTAACTGATCCAGGGGTAAAACGGTACTTTTAGTAATGGAAGTGTCAAAATGACAGTTTTACCCCTAAGGATGCGAAAAGATTGAAATGCCCCTCTAACAATTACTCTTAAACCCCTTTAATATTGGGAAATTAAAAACGCCACCATCATGGATTGAACCTTCAACCTTATGGTTAAAAGCAACAAGCTCTAACCAGCTGAGCTATTCAAACTCATTATTAGAGGTTTGTTGATTTAAATGTATATAATTTGTTTAAAATAAATTAAATACTTTTATATAATTTAAAATAAACTCACACACACACACACATATATATATATATACAGTCTTTTTATTATCAGTTCCTTGTATATGAGCCACTGGATTTAAATACTTTGACTGACAAGTGCATACAGCCAAGTCAAAGTATTTAAATCCAGTAACCCACATGCAAGGAACTGATATAACTTTTGTCAGTTCGAACTGATAATAGAATTTCTGTATATATATATATATATAATTTGAAATAAACACATATTTAATAGTAATAACATATCAAAACAGATTTATGAAAAAGAAAAAGAAAATAAGAAAACAAAAGGATAAAAAATTCGAAGAAAAGGAAAATTTTCTTTCTTTCTTTCTTTTTCTTTTCTGATTTTTTTCCCTTTTCAATTTATGAGCTTTGATTTTCTGGGTTTTTTTTTATTTTTTTTATTTATTTTTTTTATCAAATGGAAATAAGAAAACAAAAGGAAACCCAGAAAATCAAAGCCTATAAATTGAAAAGGGAAATAATTCAAAAAAAAAAGAAAAAGAATGAAAGAAAAAAGTCCTTATATATATATATATATATATATATATATATATATATATATATGAGTTTATTTTAAATATTTTAAATTATATAAAAACATTTAAATTATTTTAAACAAATTATGTAACTCTATATATATTTAAATCAACAAATTTCTAATAATGATTTTAAGTAGCTCAGCTGGTTAGAGCTTAGTGCTTTTACCCACAAGGTTGATGGTTTAATCCATGATGGTGGTGTTTTTAATTTCTAAATATTAAATGTGTTTATGAGTAATTGGTAGAGGGGCATTTCAGTCTTTTCGCATTGTTTAGGGGTAAAATCGTCTTTTTGAAACTTCTATTAACGTTGACTGTCAACTTTTTGGTCAGAGGGACTTTTTTGATGTATTTCTAAAAAGATGATGACCAAAAACCCTAATACGCATAAGTCGGGAAAAACAGTGACGTTTTCTTAAAAAATAAGGACCAAACTATAATTCTCCCAAGCGAAAATATACAAACTCAAGTATGGACAACATCGTTTGACTGAAAAATTTGAATTTGAGACTGGAAATTCCTTGTTAAAGAAAAAAAATAATGTTCTCTAATTAATCTCCTCTTAATTGACTTGATATTAAATGATATATATTTGGTAATTGATTATTGAAATATTAAATAGACTTGGATTTTGGAGAGAGACCATTAAAGCTGTGGAATCTTGTGATTGTATAATTATGAATTTTTTCAAGTAAAAAAGTGAAGCTTGATTTAATAGCAATTAAAGAAAACTTAGAAATATACAAAAATCTATTAATGAGAGAAAGTATGAAATTTCTCACCAAGTAATTATTTGGCTAACTGGCATTGATACCTCCTAATCTCTTCAGAAATTGACACTATGCTCCCTGTATTTATTTTTCGGTACTAAACCCTCTGAAATCTCACAAATTGGTAAATGCCGACTGCAGATGCCCCCTCACAGGGGTCAATAAACTCAAGTGTTTGCTAATAAAACAAGAGTTTAGGGGGTTTAGTGTCGAAAAAAAATATAGGGGCATAGTGTAAATTTTTAAAGAGTTTAAGGGCATATAAGTGCCAATTAGCCTAATTATTTTAGAATCTTCTTGTTCAAATGGCAGTAATTATTCGTGGCAGTGATTTGATGCTCCATGCCCCAGTTAAGGTTCATATTAAGAGCTGATAATGGGCCTGTATTGGGCCCAACCCATGTCACAAACTATAGTCAAAAGACCCAAATTAGATAGTCCAAAAACTCCACAATTTTGACATGATCCCAATGGGCCCATGTTTAGTAGGGGATTTATTGATGTCACTTAAATCGGGTCAAGTCACAAGTGTGAACTTAAATTGGTGGGCCTAGAGGGTTGCTATTTTGTCCCAAACTCTATACATAGGAGATGATTGATTTATGTGTTCTCTTATCTCCTTCTTTGCTTTGTTCTTCAAACCCTAATTTCCCTAAATTATATCTCCATTTGATTCTTATATATTCTCTCGCTTAGTGAAGATGAGTCGGATGGAATCGATGAATTTTGTTAGAGATAAGTTCTTACCAAAGTAGTTTTATAATTTATTTTTTCGAAAAAAAAAACACAAGTAAATGTACGTGGTTTCAATTCTTGTCCCCATTTTTAAAATTATGTCCTATTTCCAATTCATTGCTCATCTTCGAGAAGACATGATGGGATAACTCAACAACTCTGAAACATAAATTTATTTGAGATCAGAAAAATGAAATAAATAAACAACAAAAAATTAAGTAGAGAATTTAGTGCAGACACTATTCAAACTGTTGGTACTTGATTTGGTTTTGACTTTTGAATGATGGACCACAAAAAATTCAGTGCACAAGACACAAAATTGTCCTTGAAATTTCCATGAAAATTACATTCTAATTATTATACGTAAAAAAAAAATCAGTGAAAACTTGAAAAATAAAAATAAAAGAAGAAGCATACATGATACATCCATTTTTGCACTGTTAACTGTACTTTGGGCATCAACTTGCCAGGAGTACGTACACGGTACATGTTCATATAGTGTGACCACAAAGAATTTATATGTACGTAAATGTTCATATAGTGGTTATATACTTTTCTTTCACATATTTATAGGGGGGTTCGAGTCTCACCTATATGATAGTGGGAGTTACTTTCCGAATTTAAATTGTAATAACGGTTGATGTTAACGGTTCCAGAAAGACCTCACTATCAAACAATTTTTGGAGGGACCAAAATTAAGGGTGACCTTTTGGAGAAATAATGGAACCAGAGTTATCAATTTAAATGGTAGGTGGGTGTGTATTTAGTGTGCACACATGGTGGAGAATGAGGAGCACATGGATCTCTCCAAAATGGGCTTCAATTAAATATAGAGCCACATGTGAGAATCCTGACCACTTATGACCCATGTGTGTGGTATGTCAAGGACCCTTTTGGTTTTGGGACTGCTGAAATTGGTCGTTTTAGACGTTGAGGGCTCAAAAACCATATAAAACAAACGTACTATATGGGGGAAATATATTTAATTGTTAAATTGTCCACTATTTATTTAGAATTGAATATATATTAAAAATGATATGAGCTGTAGGCATGAGTGAGATCTTTTAATTTAGACAATATATATGATTTTAGGTTAAAGAAGCATGTATATATCACCACTTAACACCCCTTCTTCCACGTTACGTTAGTGCCTTAGTGATGGGGATTCGAGTTACACTACTTATATTTTATAAATGTGTATATGTAGTTTTATCTGAATTATAATTATAAGAGAAAATATCTGAATTGTCTATATAGTGTGTGACAGTGGCGGACCCAGAAATTTTAATGAAATGGGGCACTTGAACAAAATAACAATTATATATATATATATATATATATATATATATATATATATATATATAAAATACTGAAAATTTAAGATCATAATTAAATGAGTTTTTTTTGTTTTTTTTTATATATAAAAAATTGACGGTATAGTGAAGTTTAGATAAAATAAAACAAATAGAACACTTTCATTCAAGATGAACTAAATAATCTAACATTCAAAAGAAATAAAAGCAAGAAATACAGTATTATAAAAAAAATAAACAATAATAAGAGAAACAACATAAACAATGGAAAATTATAATATTTATTCTTAAAAATATAAATTACAATATAATTTTATATAAGAAATTTTGTTTTGTATTTATAGTGAATTCACTTTAATTTATATAAAAATAATATATTAATAAATATAACTAGACATGTTTTTGAATTCTTTATTCTCATTATTGGTAAATTATTGATTTATTGATTCTAAATAAATTAAAATTATAAAATAAATAAAAATATTAAAGATAAAATAAATTGAATCATAATAATAGATTGACTAGCTATTTTAATACAATATATTAAAATTTGAGATTTTAGGGTTTATTGATTGGATATGTTAGGTATATCAAACTAAAACTATTAGTAATAAGAAAAATTCAAAAAAATAATAGATCATTTACTATAAAATAAAATTGAATCAAGTAACCATAAATTATGGGTAGTTAAGAAGTTTGATAATGACATGAAAAAAGAAAGTGAATTGTTTTGTTGTCGAAGAATACAATTTCATAAAGGAATTGCTAATTGTAAAGTAATGTTAAAATAAATAAATAAATAAATAAATAAATTGAATCAAGTGCCACAAATTATGGGTAGTTAAGAATTTTGATAATGACATGAAAAAAGAAAGTGAATTGTTCTGTTGTCGAAGAATACAATTTCATAAAGGAATTGTTAATTGTAAAGGAGTGTAAAAAAAAATAAAAAATAAAAATAAAAACATAAAAAACAATTAAAAAAAAAATGTATTGCTTGAAAAATGCTAGTACTAGGAATCGATAAAAAAAGAAAGTGAATTGTTTTGTTGTAGAAGAATACAATTTCATAAAGGAATTGTTAATTGTAAAGGAGTGTAAAAAAATAAAAATAAAAAAAAAATAAAAAAAAAATTAAAAAAAAAATGTATTGCTTGAAAAATACTAGTACTAGGAATCGAATAAAAAACTATCGATGTCGAATGGTAGTGTAATACCAACTATGCTAAGTGATTTGAGTTGTACTGCATGTTATTTCAAATGTATATATTTATAAAACCTCATAAAATCAAATTTTTTAAGAACATTTGAGGTGGGGCACAGGCCCCACCTGGTCCAAAGGTGGGTCCGCCCCTGGTGTGTGATCTCAGAAAGATTCTAATATCTTTCTTTCTAAAACCCAGAATTATTGTAATATTTTTTTTAATAAAAAATACATTACAACGGTACAACAAATTAGCCAAGTTTATAAGTTTAGAGTGAGTGAGGTCCCGTATGGCCGTATGTGGCAGGAGGTCTGCCCTCCGGGCTTGGAGAAGTCAATTATATTTATTGAAGATTTCTCGGATTTTTTTTATTTTTTATTTTTTTCGTTTTTGCTTTCAAAAAAAATCAACAGCAAACGAGAAAGATTATTTATTTATTTAACCAAATCTATATACCTTTTATTTTATTTTTTACACTTTGTTTTGGTATATTTAACAACCCTTTTGTTTTATATGACAGATCACAGAACACATCAAGCCTTTTTCGGCTTCTTTTTGTCATTTTTTTTTAATTTTTTTAATTTTTTTTTGCTTTCTGCCCCTAGAAGACAAAACAAAGAAAAAGCAATTAATTATTTAATTTCAAAAAAAATAAAATAAAACAATCAAGATGTCGAGTCATTATCAAATTTCAGCGATGAATGGAAAGTGAAAACTCTTGAAAATTATCAGATTTAATAATTTATCATTTACCAAATGCGATAGATGCGATAGGGCCGACTTACTTTAGATGATTGTATCTGATTTTTAATTTTGGAAGGCTCTATTGCCATAAATAGAATATTTTGTTACTAAAATACTTTTAAAAAAATTACTTATACAGGTAAAGTAGTTTTGACAAATCTCTTCAAAGTTAAAAAAATAAAAAAAATAAAAAAAAAGAAAGAAAAAGAAAAGAAAAAGAAAAAGAAAAAAAAGTTTTAAGTCATACTACTTTCCTAAATTTGGTGCCTAGATTTAGAGCCCAAATGATGGCATTATGATTCTTTTATGAAAATCTCTTATTTTAACATAAAGTATGGACCTCAATGAAATCCATCAATTTTAATGAATTTTGATTTTATTTTTTTTGTGGATGATAAATTCAATGAAATGTAATTGTTAACAAAATTTGAAAATGTTTCAAGATCTACAACTATTTGTTTTCATTTTTTCCTATTTTGTGCCTCATTGTCTAATGCGTTATAATCAACAAAATCAGTAAAAAAAATGTAATACTTGAAAATTTTTCAAATTTTGTTTACAAATAGATTTCATTGAACTTATCATTCAAAAAAATCAGATCAAATTAAAATTCATTATAATCGATAGATTTCATCGAGGTCCTATTAAAATAAAGGATCACTTATGAGATAATTATTATATATATATACATATATAAATCGATGTGATTTCATTAAGGTCCTTACCGAAATTAAAATAAGGAATCCTTTAAGAGAGACTCATTATATTAGTGAGTTTCTTATAAGGGATCCCTTATTTTAATTCTAGTAAGAACCTTGATGAAATCATATCGATTTATAAATTTTGATTTGAATTTTTGTGTGGATATTAAGTTCATTAAAATCTATCTATGAATACAATTTGAGAAGTTTTCAACCACTAGAACTATTTTTCTTGAATTTTCCTATATTTCGTCCATTTTTCCGATGCCTTCATATTTAATAAAATCAGGATAAATAGTCCGGTGCTTAATTTTTTTTAAAAAAAAATTATTTATTGGTGGATTTCAATAAACTTATCATCCGGAAAAAAAAAATCAGCTCAAAATTCATAAAAATTGATGTAATTTCATTAAGGTCCTTACCGAAATTAAAATAAGAGATCCCTTATGAAAGACTCACTATATATATATATATATATATATATATATTTATATACATACAAAAATGTTCAAGTCAGTACACACTGATATAATTTCATCAGTGCGATGGATGTAGACCATTAGATTTACATACTTTGACTCAAAGTGTATGCACTTGTCAAAATTTCTCCATAATCAGTGATCCACATGTATTGGTACTGATGTAGTTATATCAGTGTGCACTAATGTGAACAAGACTGTGTATATATATATATATATATATATATATATGCCACTCATATTCGAACCTAGAACATTAGGTTTAGATGTTGAAACATCATTTTGATAGTGTGGCACATAATCTTGCCTCATTAGCTTGTATTCTCAAGTGAATCCAATGTGAACCAAATGAGACTCAACTGATGTGAAACTTCTTGAAGACGTGGAAAACGTTTGGATGTTGAAGATGGTGTTTGAGGGAGGCTTAGGGGCCGTTTGGTAACGTTTTCGTTTTTCAGTTTTTGTTTTCTTGTAATCTGAAGTTTTCGAAAAACTGATTTTTGGATTTTTTGAATTCAAAAACGCGTTTGGTAGCAATGGTTGAAAACGATATTCGAAGAATCAAAACATAAAACACATGTTTGGTATAATATTTTTAAAATCATTTTTAAAAGATTAATATTATAAATAATGAAAAAGTGATATTAAAATAATTAAACATTAAAACTAAAAAAATTAAAATTAAATAATAAATAAATTTAATTTTCATCATCAAACCTATTGAAATCATCATCATCTTTTTAGTATAGATCCATGAAGATCCAAAAGATGGATTTGGTTTGAGTAAATTTTATTGTTAAAAAAAAGTTTTCAAGAATATTGAGAACAACAAATTGTTGTTCTCAGAGTTCTCAATTTTTTGTTCATTAAAACTGGAACAAAAAACTGAGAACTGTTCTCAATGTTTTATAAAACAGTTTTTTGGAATCATCCCACCAAACGGGTTTTTCCAGTTTTTGTGACTCAAAAAACAAAAAACAGTTTTTGAAAACGTTAACAAACGCGCCCTTAAAGATCGAAGAAGAACTGAAGAATCAAATTACATAAGGAACCGCAGCGTAGGCATGTGCATAGACAGTGGTGCAAACTGTGGTCAATTCTAGTAAGATCAGTGTGGTGTAGATTGCGGAGGAGGCAAGAGGCACATACCGTGGCATTTTGAGCGGTTGTTTCTAGTGACATTCTGTGGTGTAGGGCGCGGGTGGCCAACTACGACCTAGACCGCAATGACGACGTATTTAGAACAAATCAGGAAACATGCACAGAAAAATGAAAGGTCTTTTTCTGGAAGTTCTTATGCTTAAAGGAAAGGAGTTTCTCTTTGTGCTGAACAGGAAAGTCTTGAGCCTAAAGGAGTAGGACTTTACGTGGATCAAGAAGACTTGTGTATGTAGGATAAGATTTTCTTGTTGGTTTTGAAACTTCCTTAGTACTCTAGTATAAATATATGTAATACCTGTTTATTGAAATAGTGGAGCACAAGAAATACCTGTAACATCAGAGAGTGGGTGGATCCAGGGGGGAGACCCTTGAGAATATCTGAGGAGGGATCCGGGGAATATCTATGGATGAAGAGAGAAATATATGGGTGATATTCAGGGAGACCTAGGGGAATATTCGCTCGAGGGTGGTGAGGGGTGGGTGTACTTTGAGGAGGACCCTATAAGTGTTGTGAGCTGAGAGCTAGGATGTAAGCTTGGTTGTGAGCTTGTGGGCTCGGTAAAGATCGGTTGTTTGGGGTTTGGATTGTGTGAGAGAGAAAATCCTTGAGTGTATGGTTGTACAAATTTACTATATAGTAGATTATTTCTCTATCGTCCTGACGGCCCGTGGTTTTTTTCCTGATTTAGGGTTTCCACTTATATCTTGTACTTGTGTGAATAATTTTTTCTCTCATCTTATTTTTCTACTAGTAAACGTTATTTGTTATATGAGAATATTAGGCACGTTGCTTCCACGTTCATCGGTTCAATTCCTAATAATTGGTATCAAAGTGGTGCCAGTATTTGCCAACATGTTCTTCTAAAGAAGATCGTTTGTGGCAGGGTGTAGGGACGGCAAAATTATCCACGGATATGGATATCCGTAAGAATCTGATTCATTTAAAATGGGATGGATACTATTATTTTGGGGACGGAGCGGGGATGGATGTCATCCTAATATCCATTTTATTTTCGGGGATGGGAATATATATCGTCTATGGATATCCATTTCCATCCAAATCTATTATAGATTTTAATATTTTAAAAATATAAAAAATTATTATGTAAATATGAATTCTAATTATACAAGTTATTATTATTATTATTATTTGAAATTGTATTTGTTTCTCCATTTAAATAGGATAAAATGTACTATTACATGTGTTAATTATATTTTCTCTTGTAAACTATAAAAATTTACATTTTTTTTCATCGGATACGGATATAGATGAAGCATAGATGGATATCTCTACCTCAATTTGGGGATTATACGAATCCGCCCTGCTCACTTAAAAATAGGGATGGATGCGGGGATGGAGATACATATCTCAAACAGATACGAGGATGCATATTAGGGTATCCATCCCCGATCCGATCCATTGCCATCCCTAGTAGGGTGTTAATTTGAGGAGCATCTTTCCTTGTCCGTAGCTTTTGGAGCACAAAATTGTTCATAAACTATATACCACAACAAATTCCTTGACAAGATAAATTTTACTAATTCAGATAATCATAATAGTGAATCATAAAAAATTTCACAACAAATTCAAAACTCTTCCACTTGAAAGCATGAACAAACGTTAATTTGTGCAACAGCCTTAATTAAATATGAAATAAATTCAAAACTCTTCCACCGGAAAAAAAAACATGAACAATGTAGCAAAGGGATGCCCTAATAAACTGTTATCTTTTAGTGAAAAACAAAATCAAAATTAAATATGAAATAATTGATTGGAGATCTTACAGTAAATCAGTTTAATGATTTTACGGCACAAGTTTAGCACACAATCATATCAAGCTAAACTGCTTTGTTGATTTATTTTGGTTAGGTTTAAATGGTTATTTCCAGAATGAGGAGATGGTAGGAAATGACACTCTTTTCATTTTGAATTTTGAGAGTATCACTAGGTTAATAATTCAAGTTTAAATGGCGCTAAATGACTAAAATAACCTAATCTCCTTCTTTTATTACATTTGTGCCATTTTTAGGGTTTTTTTTTTTTTTTTCAAAAACCTCCATTGATGGAGGACCAATGGAGATCGACCTCCATTGGAGGTTTCAATAAAGAAGATGACCAAATTTTTTTATAGAAAATTTCATATATTTGCCCAGAAAGTCTCGAAAACTATAAAAAGTCTTGGAAATTACTAAAAAGTCTTGGAAACTACCTAAAAAATTTTGAAAATACCAAAATAAGTCTCTGAAAATACAAAAAATATGTCTCGGAAAAAAAAAAAAACGAGATTTATTTTTGTGAGTGTGTTTTAAGAGTATTTTTGTCAGATCTACACTTTAGGTTCTATTAAAACTTAATTTATTAATTTGGTGATAGTCTTAAAACTTACTATTTAAAGAATGATATTAAATTTCTGAACCCTTTTCAGAATTTTGCTTGGGTTTCCTAAAATGATAGAATGGGTTTATGGAGAAAAATAATCTAATTAAATTATACTTGAAATTTAGGGTTAGTTTTGGCAGTGATTCAAATTAGATTATACTTAAATTTTAAGGTTAGTTTTGGTATTGATTCAAATCTTGGACATTATGAATCTGAATGATCGTTTTTCACCATCGAACCACATTGGGTGGTAATGAGCAAAGTACTGATCTTTAAATTTTAATGAGGGGTTCTGACTTCTGAGAATAAAATGAGTGGGAGAAATTTTGTTTTGGGCGGCAACAAGACCACCTTTTAATTCCACCGATGAATAAAAAAATTTAAGACTAAATAAATTTTCAAATGCAATCTAAAAATTAATTGAACCAAAAAGTAAAAGAAAAATCATTTCTTTTTTTCTTAAAAGGAAAAGATTCATTATGCAAAACACAAGGGGAATGATCCTCCCGAAATTTTATTGATTTCTATTTCTCTAGTTTCAATGAAATTTTATGTAAAATCTTTAAATACTAATTTCAAATACATTTTGATTAAGTCAAAAACAATTTTTTTTTTGAAATAAAACAATATTTTTGAGGGTACTCAGTTGTCTACGTTGCAAAACTTATTATTCAGAATTTCAGATTTCGATATCATTATTATTGATTCTGAAAAAAAGATATACATGACATCTACACACTACACATGATAAATTTGATTTATAAGAAACTGTTGGTCGAGATATATATATATATATATATATATATATATAGTCTTTCTATTGTGAGTTCGTTCTGACAATAAATATATCAGGATGAAGAATATGAACCATAAATTATAGAGAAGTTTTGACAAATGTATAAATTTTGAGTCAAAGTATGTAAATCAAGTGGTCCACATTCTTCGTCCTGATATATTTATTGTCAGGACGAACTGACAATAGAAAAATTATATATATATATACATATGAACAGTGGCGGACCCAGAAATTTTAATGAGATGGGGCACTTGAACAAAATAACAATATATATATATATATATATATATATATATATATATATATATATATATAATACTGAAAATTTAAGATCATAATTAAATGAGTTTTTTTTTTTAATTTTTTTTATTTATTTTTTTTTATATATATATAAAAAATTGACGGTATAGTGAAGTTTAAATAAAATAAAACAAATAGAACACTTTCATTTAAGATGAACTAAATAATCTAACATTCAAAAAGAAATAAAAGCAAGAAATACATTATTATAAAAAAATAAACAATAATAAGAGAACAACATAAACAATGGAAAATTATAATATTTATTCTTAAAAATAAATTACAATACAATTTTATATAAGAAATTTTGTTTTGTATTTATAGTGAATTCACTTTAAATTTAATAAAAATAATTTATTAATAAATATAACTAGACATGTTTTTGAATTATTTATTCTCATTATTGGTAAATTATTGATTTATTGATTCTAAATAAATTAAAATTATAAAATAAAGAAAATATTAAAGATAAAATAAAATGAATCATATTGACTAGCTATTTTAATACAATATATTAAAATTTGAGATTTTAGGGTTTATTGATTGGATATGTTAGGTATATCAAACTAAAACTATTAGAAATAAGAAAAATTCAAAAATAATAGATCATTTACTATAAAATAAAATTGAATCAAGTAACCATAAATTATGGGTAGGTAAGAAGTTTGATAATGACATGAAAAAAGAAAGTGAATTGTTTTGTTGTCGAAGAATACAATTTCAGAAAGGAATTGCTAATTGTAAAGTAATGTTAAAAAAAAAAAATTAAATAAATAAATTGAATCAAGTACCACAAATTATGGGTAGTTAAGAATTTTGATAATGACATGAAAAAAGAAAGTGAATTGTTTTGTTGTGGAAGAATACAATTTCATAAAGGAATTGTTAATTGTAAAGGAGTGTAAAAAATAAAAAAAAAAAAAAATAAAAAATAAAAAAACAATAAAAAAAATGTATTGCTTGAAAAATGCTAGTACTAGGAATCGATGAAAAAGAAAGTGAATTGTTTTGTTGTCGAAGAATACAATTTCATAAAGGAATTGTTAATTGTAAAGGAGTGTAAAAAAAAAATAAATAAATAAATAAATAAATAAAAATGTATTGCTTGAAAAATGCTAGTAGTCTAGTACTAGAAATCGAATAAAAAACTATCGATGTGGAATGGTAGTGTAATACCAACTACGCTGAGTGATTTGAGTTGTACTGCATGTTATTTCAAATGTATATATTTATAAAACCTCATAAAATCATTTTTTTTTAAGAACATTTGAGGTGGGGCACGGGCCCCACCTAGTCCAAAGGTGGGTCCGCCCCTGCATATAAACTTTGTTTTCAAAATCTATAACTAACAAAACATAAATCTTTTTTTTTTTTTTTTTTTAATTTTAAAAATCTGACAGGAAAAATGGAGAAAAAATGATAACAAGTCATGATTTGTCAAGACAGAAGCTAAAATATTTGTTTATCAAAATAAAAAATAAAAAATGAAGCTAAGATATTTATTGGATGATTTATCTATCACGTGTATTGTCATTTAAAAATGAAACAATTTTGTGAACCAAAAACTTAAACAATATGATCCGTATCCTTTCATTTATAAAATGTCTTCAATCATTCTGCTTAATATATATATATATATATTATCAATCAAATGTATGCAAATAACAACCCTAAAATGATATATTATGTCAACAAAAAGGAAGGAACAACATCCACAAAGTCTTTTTTATAAATATAAAAATCAGATGAAGAGGAAGATAACGGGGTGGCAATTATACTACAAGAACCCAAACATGAAATAAGTAGGTTTGGATCATTATCGGGTCAATTAGTTAAACCCGTTAAATAAAGAATCGTGTTTGGAAAAATAATGTAATAATTAAAATATTCACAATACATTATTTTAAATTTAAATGGAGATTATATAAATTTTTATTTTTATTTATTGAATTGAAATCATGTAATTAAGTCAAAATATTATAGTTTTTTTTTTTTTTAAACAAATAAATAGCTAAATTGTCTGACATATGAATTAATAGGTTAGTTAGGTCAAAACGGATAACCCGTATGTTAATTTAATAGGTGTTGTTTGAGTTTTTTAGTGACACGGTAATCTTAACGAGTCGTGTTTGGATTGGACCAAAAAGTAAACAGATCTTATTCAAGGTTATAACTTGAATTGCCACACTACGACTTTGGCAGGCAATCACTACAAGAAAATATTACATTTATTAACAGTTAAAAACTGTCAAGAGACATTGGGGTTGACAGTTTTATGACTGTCAAGAATGCTCATGTCAAGAAAGATCTTGACAATTTAAAACTGTCAATAAGTCTTAACAGTTTTTAACTGTTAAAGATTTATGACAATTTTTAATTGTCAAATATTATCACAAATATCTTGATAATATTTAATTAAAAAACTGTCAATCTCATTAACATTTTTTATATTTATACACCACCATCGTCGCCACCCGGCAACCGTCCGGCGGCCCGGCCCACTTATGATTGTTATTATTATGAATTGAACTTGAAACCTCAAGTTAAAAGTTATAAACCTTTACCACTTGACTACAAGATTTGATTTGTTAACAATTGCACAATATTTATCTATAAACTATATGAGTTGTTAGAAATTAAAAAAAAAAAAACTTGTTAGATAAATTTAAATTTATTCAACTAATCAAAATTCTAATTTCTACGACAGACATATATTAAAAAATATTTATTAAAACTTTTAATAAAATTATAATTTTTAAAACATATATAGTTGAGTTATGGGTCTATACTCTATAGGAGACTAGTGACATCAATTGTAGTAAACATGATTTGGAATACAACTCTCATTACAGAGGAGATATTTCTCTACATGCATCTTGCAATTTAATGAACAAATGTAAGACTCGGATTACTAATTTATATGGGTAATTGAATTATTAATGTGTCTCTTAGTATGAAGCAAGAGAGTGAGATAAATACCCTAAAATTTGGAATTTTAGGGATTTTAGTGTACTAACAAAAAGAGGTTAAAGATTTTAGCACACTTACAATAAACAACTCAAACTTTTATGACAAATTTGAAAGAAGTTTGGATGATTGGAGAAATAAAGGATAATAGAAATTTAAGCTGTGAGAAATCTTAAGTTAGGGAGAGGGAAATAGTTATAGCCAAATAATATTTATTTTATTTTATTTTAATTTAGATACAATGAAATTGTGATAGTAGGAACTTCTAAGAAAAACCAGGATTCTGTTTGGTGTTGAAAATAAGAAGTAAAGGTTTAAAAAAATTATTAAAGATAAATAAAATTTTTGAAAAACAAATTTGTTCACAGTTATTAGAAACAGTCAATAATATTTGACAGTTAGAGTAATTGGCACAAATCCCCCCTCGAGTGTATGTGAATTTGCATGTTGCCTCATAAACTTTTTTTTTAGGCATTAAACCCCCTGAACTATCGCTTATTGGCAGAATAAGAGTAAAAATGCCCCCTCAGGGGGGAAAAAACCAAAGGATTGCCAATAAACGATAGTTCAGGGGGTTTAATGCCTAAAAAAAAAGTTTAGGGGGCAACATGCAAATTCACATACACTCGAGGGGAGATTTGTGCCAATTACTCTGACAGTTATTATGTGACAGTTCTAAAAAACTGTCAATTCTTCTTGACAATTAAAAATGACCATCAATTTTTATAAGTTTATTGGCAGTTTTGTAAAACTGTCACTAAAAGACTGTCAAGAAATATGGTTTTTCTTGTAGTGAATTGAATAGTTAAAGTAATAATAAATGAGTTATAAAGTTAAATATCTTAATTTGAGGGTTAATTGCACAAATCCCATGAGTTTAGATGAAAGTTTATATATATATATATATATATATATATATATATATATATATATATATATATACAGTTTTTCTATTATCAGTTCGAATTGACAAAAAATATATCAGTTTCTTGCATGTGGGCCATTGGATTTAAATACTTTGACTTGACTGCATGCACTTGTCAAAGCATCTTTTAAATCCAATAACCTACATGCAAGGAACTGATATATCTTTTGTCAGTTCGAACTGATAATAGAAAAACTCTATATATATATATATATATATATATTTGATTTTTTTTTTATTAGACAAACATCCTCCGTTCCTTTTAAAAATGTGACCGACGTTTGACTAACGACCAATTTAATAGTCTAAAGTTGGTGTAGAGGTAAAGTCATGTAGCCAATAAATAACTATAAAATAACCCTAAATATTTACAAAGTATAAGGCCATCAGTGTTCTGGAGGCAACCTAAATTGTTGGAGGAGGTCGCAAGCCTCCTCTATGTAAAGGAGGTATCGCGATTTCTTCCCATGCAAACCTCCTCCCAAAAGGAGGAGGCCGCGATGCCTCCAAATTTGTGAGAGACGTCACGCACGCCTATTGTTTTACATGGAGTAGGCTCATGACATCTTCCTTGATATGGGAAAAGGCCACACGAGCCTCCTCCAACCAATTTGGTCGCTCCGTAACACTAATGGTGGTGATAGCGGATGAGGAAGACGAAAGTGGTGGGTTGTGTGAATTTTTACTTTTGTAAAGCTTTGTGGTTAACTTATAATTATTATTTGGTAGATTTATAATTATGGATATAACAGTCAAGGGCATTTGTGAAATTTATAAATTTTGTAAATTTTATACTTTGACCCTCCTAAATTTTCTAATATACTGGCTCGGTGATTTATAAAATTTGTAAATTTTATACTTTAGCCCCCCTAAAGTTTTTTATTTTAATATATTGCCCTCCAAGAATGAATTTATGACTCTATCAGCAATGTAACTTCCAAGTATTAGCATTCATATATTTAGGGTTTAATCTTGATTTTCTTTAGGGGAATTTTCAAAACCTACCATTTAATTGAAGGCAAGTATTGTTTTTAACCATTTCTTTTTCCAAATATTGTTTTTAGTATTGTTAGGGGAACAAAGTCCAAAGTACCCCCATATTAAAAATTAAAAAAAAAAAATACAAAACAAAACAAAACCTAATGTTTCACTCTCAAAGAGTGAAAGAGATGATGTGTTTCACTCTTGAAAATGATGAGATGTTTCACTTTCAAAGAGTAAAAGAGATGATGTGTTTCACTCTTGAAAGTGAACACATGCTATTTCACTCTTCAAGAGTGAAATATTTTATCTGTGAAACATCTCATCTCCAACATATACTGTGTGTGTCAAGTTGGAGAGTTCACTCTCAGACGTAACACACTGTGGATGATCGGGCCAAAATATAACACAACTTTGGCACACTGCAGATGATCGTGCCAAAATTATGTTATATTTTGGCCCTCATTTCCATGTGCTTTGTCTCGTTTTCGTGTATAATTGTGTGTATAATAAGCTCTTTTCTAGTGTGCAGGCATTCGATGTAATTAAGGTATTGGAGATGGAAAGCAGGATTTTTGGATGCAAAACAAGTCAGAATTCAAGGAATAGAGCCTAGTTGGCTGGTCTTTGCGCAGGTACCAACCAGCGTAAGGAAGCAAGCACCAACACACATTGCTCAGAAGAAAAACAAGCCTCAGTGCGTGGGTATCCTTACCCACGCACTTCCAAGACTTCGCTGGTCCATACTAGTGCATTAATCACGCAACTGAGAGTTG
Organism: Acer saccharum; assembly: GCA_030490815.1. NCBI lineage: Eukaryota > Viridiplantae > Streptophyta > Magnoliopsida > Sapindales > Sapindaceae > Acer > Acer saccharum. The sequence continues at coordinate 9,070,385 of CM059875.1, read as the reverse complement.
ACAAATTGCAAAATTGCCTATATGGTGGGTACTGCGCGGGTCCCACACCAGCGCACTACCCGCGCACCGCGATACAACAAATCCAGAAATTGCCAAGTGTGTGGGTAGGTACCCGCGCATATCAAGCGGGTAGGTACCTGCACACCTACCAGCGCACTACCCGCGCATATCAAGCCCATATCTACTTACATCAGCATTTCAGACCTATTTTCGGCAATAGGTATAAATATATTCTTATCTGATTATTCCCACACGCCCACACAACACATTTTACAGACCATTACATCATTTTAGATCTAGGAATATCCTCCCACCACATCCAAACCCATTTCTTATCAATTCCTTCACCAAATCATCTTTACATCACCCATTCAACCTCCATTTCACCAAACCCATTTTACCACTCAAAGAGCTACGGATTTGCAAGCTTTGGAGGAGGAGAGGACTTGAAGAAAGAGGAATCTTAGCACTCCAATGGGTTCTTCCTTTACTCTTGTTTCTTTACTTTTCCTTTGTATTCATACTATGAGTAGCTAAACCCCTTTGTGGGAGTTGATGTAATAATTCATGGATTGTGGGCTTTCCACAATTTCTTAGTATTTGATTTATATAGTTCCATTCATTGTGTTTAATTGTGTTTGATTTTCCTCTTGGATTCAGTAGGCATGCCAACTCTTGATCCTTGTTGGTTATTAAACTTATTTGAGTTATTGAACTTTTAATTGAAATTCTTTGTGGGTTAAGTAGGCATGACAACTCTTAATTCACTTAGAGGTTAATTTGAGCTTTTAATGCATTTGATACTCATCTTGGATTGGGTAGGCATGCCAACTCTCAATTCATTTTTGAATTGTGATGTCTTATTGGGTTGAGTAGGCATGCCAATTCTTAGCTCATGCTAGATGTCAACAAATGATTTTTAACCATATACACTTAAGGTGTTTTTAAACAAGCTTATTTGAATGAAAGGGATGGATTGTGAGCACGCCAATCCAAGCCATCCCAACTATGTAATCTACCTAGGCTAAACGAGACTCTTCTCCACACTCAATTCAACATGCCAATGGTTGGATAATGGATGAGGATAAAGTGGTTTCACAACCACACTGATAGGTAGATTGGCCCTAAATAGATCAAATTGGTTTTCAAAGATCGAATTGCCCACTATTCATGTATGAATTGCATCGACTCTCATATCTCTCCTCATACCTTATCATTTCATATTCTTGCTAACTTAGTTGCATTCTAGTTTAGTTTAATTGATAATTGCATTTAGTTTATAATTTCAAAGACCAATCATCGCATTTTACTTTTAAGCATAACTAGTATTAGAGTGTTAGTTTAGTCATTGCTATTCTACGATCCTTGTGAACGACACCTCACTTGCCATTATACTTGCTTTTAAAAATATTGTGAGCACATTTGAGGTTTTTTATAAATTCTTTTGACAAGCATTTTTAACACCAAAATGGCACTTGTCAGCGGATTAAAAAAAAAAAACAAAAAAATAATTTCAACCATTTTCTCTATCCAAAGGTAATTCTATTTTTTTTTTCTTTTTCAATATTTTTTTGTTTTTGTTTTTATATACCACTTAACATTTTTTTTTTTTTGATGTATAACCACTACCGGGACCAACGAGAATAGACTCTACAAGCACAGTTCGGAATACTACTCCCACTATCAGGGATAGGATACATGTGGAATACAGCTACTCTTACAATTGGAGAGAGGAGAGCTCCCAGAACCGGGAGAGAGCAACCCATACTTGGGATTTAAAGGCCAAGGTGGGACAAAGAATATATATACAAATATATGCACTCACATGGCTTTGAACCATGGTGGTGGAGGCTCCAGGGAGCGTCCAGCCACATTGGCAAGAGGCCAAGTGTGTATACCAGTTAACATTTGTTGTGGCGGCAATTCGAATATGATATTTACTGTTGTTGGATGGTTTCTCTTTCTCTATATTAAATGCCACATGAAAATGTTAAGAGGTGACATGATGGGTGACATTTAATTTGAAAGAAAAGAAAATAAAAGAGCTAGGAGATCAGTTTCTCAATTTTTCTTTGGTAGGTATACAATATAGGTATATTTATAGCATATTAATACACATCATCACATTTTGTCATATGTATTATTATGATTGAAGTTATGTTGCTTGCCCCCAGGGGCGTAGCTTAGCTGGTAGATAGAAAGCTAGATGGACGAGTTTAGGTTTGGGTAAATAACTCCCAAATCAGCGGCTCAAATCCTATCAATGTCAAAAGCTTCAAAAAAATACATAATCCATGTTGTCAAAAAAACAAAAAAAAGATATGTTCCTTACATGGTAAAAATTAGTAATGTATATTAGTATGTTGTAAATATGCCTATATTATATGGATATGAGAGAAAAATTGATCAGTTTCTGGGTCCAAATTTAATTATTTGCAGAGATATTATTCCCTGCCAATAAGTTGGCAATATTAATCACTCAAAAGAATTCGAAGAATATAAAAAAATTAAATTAAAATGGTAGAAATCGGCAGCCAAATATATCATTGTACAAAGGTCAAAAAGATCAGATTCATGGAATGGTTGTCTGACAATCTCTGTACACAATACACTTCACTTCTTCTTCGTATTCTAGAAATTTATTGACCTCCCTTTTTTTGTAAAAAATAAATAAAAAAAAAAAATGGATCTTGTCTTGAAAAATACATTTACATTTTTATTCGTTCTTTAAAGTTTAAAAACTTTAACATACTAAAAGATGTTGAGTGCAGCAATGTTTGATGCATTCCTATTGTGATGTTGCAACTGCAAGTAAATTTGTTTACAACATCACAGTCCATCCATATTTTATATGAATTTGCGGCTGTTAATTTTTGTTCATCATCTTTTTTGATGAAATAATAGATTTTGTTCATCATTTTTACAACATCACAGTCCATCCATAAAATTTGTCATAGGCTAATATATTAATATGAATATTTAGGGGATAAAGTTAAAATTGAAAAATATTTATTATTAATATATCATATATCATATATAATCATATAATAATAGCAGTTTTAACCGAAGATGACATGTGTACTTTTATTTAATGTTTATAAAATAATATAATTATATACATATAATTAATATATAATAATAGACTTTTTTTCTACTTTCATGTCGCTGTAACATGTTGCAATCATAATTATTATTAATTTTTTTCTTAAATTTTTTTAATATATGATATATGATATAATAATATAACTTTTCCTACTTTTGATGTGGTTACGACACATGACAATTATAAATATTTTTATTTTCATATTCATTTTTTTTATTTTTTGAATTTTTTTTAATATATCATATATGATATAATAATATATACTTTTTCCTACTTTTGATGTGGCTGTGACACATGGCAATTAAAATATTTTTATTTTCATATTCTAATATAATAATGTAATCATTGTTGTAATTTTATGTCTTCCCAACCAAGCCTCTATAGTTGACTTGGTAGGCATCAAGTGGATTTCCACCGCCTAAGTTTCTAACTTGATCCAATCCCATTTACGTACACAACCGCCTATCCATTTGCACACAAAACTCTCTGTATATATTGGGGTTCTCTTTGTAAAAGTTAGCTAGCTGAAGCATTCTTACAATCGATACAATAATCTTCTCTCTCTCTCTCTCTCTCTCTCTCTCTCCTCTCTCTCTCTCTCTCTGTGTCTCTCGCGTGTCTCCCCTCCCTATATCTCATCTCATTTTATTCATTTATTATTTATTCATTTACAACATTGTAAGTTCCTCATTTTTTATTGGCTTATTTCATTGATAAACCAGATGTGGGGTTCATATTGTAAAGGTAGTTTAAGCCGTCTTTGTTCATGATCAAGCTCAAGAGCAAATCAAAGGTATATCACTTGTGCTTATCCCCTTGAAGAGTTTTAGTTGCACGCACACACACACTCTCTCGCATGCCTTCTTCTTCTTGCATTTGTGTTCATTACTTATATGTGCATTCTCTTCACATTTCACACTTGCACCTCATTGTTGGTTTTTTTATGTGTGATTGTGTGTCATGTAATTTGTTTCCCGAAGTGTGTTCGGAAACGTCTGCGCTTACGCGATGTTTGACCTCAGAGAAGTCTCTTTCTTCTCTTGGATTGGTCCTTGCTCACGGCCTTTGGGCAAATTGTTGTTTTTGTGCCTTTAGAGCCTTTAGAAGTCTGTGCACTGGTCATGCGTTACTGGACTAGCGCAACACCAGCGCAAGTTGTCCAGAAGATCAGCGCTGGTCATGCGTTACTCGACCAACGCAACACCAGCTCAAGTCGACCAGAAGATCAACGCTGGTCATGTTCTACTCGACTAGCGCAAACCAGCGCATAGGCCGCGTTTTCTGGGCACTTTTCCAAAACGATGTAAGTTCGTTTTGCCTTTCTTTATATGCTTTCACTTCTTCCATCTTTGTCTTTGTGAGCCTAAAATTATATATAAGAGAGAGAAAGTAATCTTCTAGAGAGAGAAAGAGAGACTCCCAAGAACTCACCTTTGTTCATCCAAACCTCTTTCCATGTGCATGAGTGCATCTAGCATCATCTAGCATCATCTAGGTTGTGTTCTTGCATAGGTCTTCATCAACACACATGACTTGGTAAGTAGAACACCATATTCCATTTTGGTGTTCTTGCTTAAAAAGAAATCTCTTTTATGACTTGCTTATATCTAGAATAAGCTTTTATCTACAAGTTGAGATTTTTTGTGTTGATCGTTGGGTTTTTTTTAATTGTGATAACTATTGCATCTAGTCTTGCATTTATTTTTATATAGCTAAGTTATATGTATGTCATATAGCAACATGATTTCTAGGATTGTTTGATTTGTTCATCTATGGTTAGATAAGCATTGAATGTGTTGACCTAGCATTTATGCATATAGAATACTCTTGATATTCACATAAGTTGTTATCTCTTCATTGAGTGTTAAGCCTTGTGACTAAGTAGATTAATGCACAAGCTTTTGGTCTAGGATCACTATTAAAGGCCCGCCAGGTAGAGTGGAAGGGTTAGTAACCAAGACTGGTTTGATTTGAGATCAACCTAGGTTGTAAACTTTCATTTAAATAGTGGATTTGAGGACCGTGTGTGGCTAACACAATAGCCCGTAAGTTTTGCCCAATTAGAGGGTTTTTCACGTAAATCAATTGACGTGTCATTATTATTTTTCGCATTTTATGTTGTCAATTGATTGCTTGTTATATTATGTTATTTTTGAATATTGACTAATCAAAAAAAGTTGATAATTAACTTGATTAAAATCTATTCACCCCTCCTCTAGGTTAGTTTAGAAACATAATTTATATTTTCAACTGGTATCAAGTGGGTTCCTAAACTTAAATAGGAGATCCTTGCTTTTGGTGTGTCTTGCGTTTGTGTGTTTTGATTGTTGCATACATTTGCGTTCATCTCATTCATATACCCAAACACTATGAGTGGGAACGGTGGCGAAAACGAGGGAGCTTCAATCATAAGACCCCCTTTGCTCACAGAGGCGAACTATGCCTCATGGAAAGGCAAGATGGAGTCCTATGTTTGCCAAATACATGACCGAGCATGGATGGCAATAGAAGATGGCTACACTCCACCAACTATGCTCTCTAAGGGTGGAGAGGAAGTCTCCAAGCCTAAATCACAATGGAGCATTGAAGAGTTCGAAGCCTCAAAGTGAAACAACAAGGCAATGCATGCCATCCCTTGCACCATGGGCGACAATCAATACAAGTTGATCCAAACTACTAGAATTGCAAATGAGGCATAGGAGATTCTAGATGGCTCATGAAGGAACCGAGGTGGTTAAGGATTCCAAGCTCCAAGTCCTCTAAACTCAATTTGAGACAATTGGGATGGAGCAGCATAAGTGCTTTAATGACTTCCAAGTGAAGTTAATGGACATAGTGAACCAAAGTCATCAACTTGGTGACTTATACTCGAATAGGAGAATCAAGTAAAAGATCATGAGGTCACTTCCCGAGAGGTTTGAATCCAAAGTGACAGCTTTAGAAGAAAATAGTGACTACAAGACTAAAAGTCGAGTGAAGTGATTGGAAGGCTTCTAACATATGAGTCTAGGAAGGTTCCTACCTCCACACCTCTTAAGAAGTAAAAGGGAATAGCGTTGAAGGCCTCCAAAATTGAGAAGGAGGATGATGATGCTTCGGATGAAGATATGGCCTTGATGGTGAAGAGATTCAAGAAGTTTGTGAAGTTTGAAAAGAAAGGTTTTAGATCCAAAGGCCAAGACTTGAAGAAAAAGACTCATTTCAAGAAATTCGAACCAAGTCAAGAAAAGAACAATAGAAAGGGCATTCAATGTTTTGAGTGTGGTGGCAAAGGACATATCTCTCCCATTGTGGAAATCTAAAGAACAAGAAAAAGGAAAGGCAATGGCTGTCACTTGGAATGATTGATGACTTAGAAAAGGAAGAAGAATCTTTAGATGATGAAGATCATGTGGTAAACTTCATAGCCTTTACATTCTCTCACAGGAGCAAAGAAGAAGTTGATGATGATCAGGAAGAGAAACAAATGGAAGATGACTCAAGCAATGGCGGCTCATCTTCTCACTCCACAAATGGAAATGTGGAAAACATGGATCTTGAGGACTTCATTAATCACTTCTAAAGCTCTAGGTTAAAGAGTAAAAGGGAGATTCGAACATTGAAGGAGGAAAACATTGAGATTACAACTAAGGTGACTTACTTGAGTGAGGAAGTTGTAAGATCTAAGGAGGTTGAAGTTAAGTTAAGAGAAGAGGTGGCTAAAGCAAGGAATCTACTTGTCAATATGACCTTAAGTAAAGAGAAGCTCGATGGGATGATAAATGATATGAAGATTCCAAATGATAAAATGGGTCTTGGCTTTGAAGATGACAAGAAGATCTCCACCACAAACAAGACCGTGTTTGTCAAGAGCATGAGCGTCAAAGAACCTTTACCTTATAACATCCTAGGAAGAATATTAATCTAGGAGAATGTTCAACAAGTTCCCAAGTGAAGTTGAGCTCAAACTCAACCAATGAGAGGTCCACAAGCAAACTTTCCTCAACCCAAAGTTCACCAAGTCAATAGGCCAATCATACAAGCCCAACCAAGGAAGCAATCTAGTCTGGTTCAACAACAAAAATGGAAAAACTGTTTCAACACCCAAGACAACTTCAACGACATGGGAAAGTTCCAATGTATTTACAAGGACATGGTATGACTCCTTACTTTACCCCTACATGTCATTTTGTGGTGTTAATGGTCACATTAGACCAAATTGCTTTAAGTATATTAAAATGTGTAGAGTTGAAAGCATGATTGAAAGAAATAGGACTAGAGCCAATATGCATGTTCCTAGAAAAATTAGATCCAATTTGCATGATCCTAAGAAATCTAGAGCTAATGTTTCTAAGGCCACTTGGAAAGAAAATGTTTCACCTAGGTGGATTAGAAGAGATGAGTATTTTTGCTATGTTGCTCAAATTGTCTTGAAGGCAAATGCTTCAAATTTTTGGTATTTGGATATTTGGTGCTCTAGGTACATGACGAGAAACAAGAATTTCTTTGAAACTCTTGTCATAGAGGAAGGTGGATTTATCACCTTTGGTGCTAGGTCTAGAAAGAAATTCATAGGGATAGGAAACATTTTCATTCCCGGTTTACCCTCCTTGTCAAATGCTCTATATGTTGATGGCTTGCAAGCTAATCTCATAAGCATTTCTCATCTTAGTGATGAAGGACTTTCCGTCTTGTTTGGCAAGAATGATTGCTCTATCTTAATGTCAAATGGACAAACCTTGCTAAACAGAAAAAGATCTAGTGACAATTGTTATTGTCTTGAAGCTAGTGTCATCTCTTGTAATATGTTCAAAAGTGAGCAAGTTGAGTTGTGGCATCAAAGGCTTGGCTACATGAACTATTGAGGTTTGAGAATCTTAGATAAGTTCAAAGTTATGCATGGTCTTCCCGAGCTTGGGAAGAAAGTTGATGGAGTTTGTGGAACCAAAAGCATGTATAAAAAAGGCAAGTATCTCACCAACAAAGAGCCATTAGAGCTCCTCCACATAGACCTTATGGGTCCTATGCAAACCGAAAGTCTCGGTGGCAAGAGATACATTTTTGTTTGTGTTAATGATTTCTGTAAGTTTACTTTGACCTATTTCGTTAGAGAGAAATCGAAAGCCTTTGAAAAATTTAAAATGCTTTACAATAAAATTTAAAATGAAAAAGACTCTCAAATTAAAAGCATTAACAGGATTATGAGTGACTATAAGAGGGAATTTAAAAATACTTGCTTTGAAGCTATTGTAATAGCCTAGGCATTTCCCATGAGTTTTCGGCTCCTAGGACACCTTAACAAAATGGAGTTGTTGAGAGGAAGAATAAGGTCCTTGAAGATGGCCGTGTGATGTTACTTAGCAATAATGTCCTTAGGAACCTTTGGGCTAAAGCCGTCAATACGGCTTGCTATATAGAAAATAGAGTCTTCCTAAGACCCGGTACTAGGCAAACTTCCTATGAGTTATGGAAGGGTAGAAAGTCAAATGTTAGCTATTTTCACTCATTTGGAAGCAAATGCTTCATTCTTAATGACCGTGATCAACTTGGCAAGTTTGATGCTAAGAGTGGTGAGGAAATTTTTATTGGCTATGCCTTTAATAGTAAGGCATATATAGTGTTTAATTTAAAGACTCATAGTGTCATGGAATCATTTAATGTTGTCATAGATGATTGTAGGCTTAAAACTATTAACCATGAGAAGGAGGTTGATGTGGTTGATGATTCTCCATTGGAGAAGATTGTTGAGACTTCAATTGATGTGAAGTCAAATCTTGATGAAGAGGTCGTTCAAATCTTTTGATAGAGATCCATCCTTGGACTGTAAAGAACCCATTCATTGGGTTAGACATCTTCATAACAAAAATGATGTTATTGGAGATGTCAATGAGGGTGTTAGGACTAGGCGTCAAATAACTAATCAAATTAGCTATACTTGTTACACCTCTCAAATTGAGCCAAAAAAGGTCGATAAAGCCTTGAATGATGAGTTTTGGGTTCTTACCATGCAAGAAGAGCTAAACCAATTTGAAAGAAATGAGGTTTGGATTCTAGTTCCCAAACCTAAAAGTACCAATGTCATAGGCACTAAATGGTGTTTAGGAACAAATCCGATGAGCAACAAGGCTAGACTTGTAGCACAAGGACACTCTCAAATTGAGGGTATCGACTTTGAGGAGACTTTTGTTCCAGTTGCCCTTCTTGAGTCCATAAGGCTTCTCTTGTCCATATCTTGTGTGTACAAGTTCAAATTGCACCAAATAGATGTGAATAGTGCATTCCTCAATGGTTTCTTGTAAAATGAAGTGTTTGTTGAGTAACCCAATGGGTTTGTGTATCCACACCACCCTAACCATGTTTATCACCTCAAGAAGGCTTTATATGGGTTGAAACAAGCACCAATGGCTTAGTATGAATGCCTTACTCAATTTCTTGTTGATAATGACTACTCTAGGGCTATGTTGATAAGACCTTATTTATCAAGAGAAACAATAATGAGCTATTTATAGCTCAAATCTAAGTTGATGACATTATGTTTGGCTCCACCAACAAATCCAAAGTCCAACAATTTATTGATGTCGTGTCTCATGAATTTGAGATAAGTTTAGTTCGTGAGCTTAATTACTTCCTAGGTTTGCAAATTAAGCAATTGCATGATGGGATTTTTATAACCCAAGCTAAGTATGTTAAGAACTTTGTGAAGAAGTTTGGCCTTGAAAATGACAAACATTGTGACACACCTAGGACTACCACTTTGAAGCTAAGCAAGGGTGCTAGTGGCAAAAGTGTGGAACAAAGCCTTTATTGTGACATGATTGGTAGCTTGTTTTACTTGACTACAAGGAGGCCTGATATAGCTTTTAGTGTGGATGTATATGCTAGGTATCAAGCGGATCCTAAGGAATCCCATCTCTCCGCTGTAAAGAGAGTCATTCATTATGTGAATGGGACATCTAACTATGGGATATGGTACTCTTTTGACACTAATGTTAGTCTAGTTGGCTTTAGTGATGCGAATTGGATAGGAAATTGTGATGATGTGAAGAATATATCGGGCGGTTGCTTCTTCCTAGGAAACAACTTGGTGTCATGGTTTTATAAGAAGCAAAATTTCATATCCTTGTCCACGGTTGAGGCCGAATACATAGCCGTCGGGAGTACTTACACACAACTCCTTTGGATGAAGCAAATGCTTATGGACTACGACTTCGATCAAGGTACTCTAACTCTTTATTGTTATAACATTAGGGCCATTAACATTTCAAAGAATCTGGTGCAACATTCTAGAACAAAACATATAGACATTCGACATCATTTCATTAGGAAACTAATTAAGAACAAATGCATAGTACTTGAGCATGTAGGTACAAACAATCAATTAGCAGACTTATTTACAAAGCCCTTAGATGCAAAGGTTTAATGCACTTAATAGGTCTGTAGAGATTTGTCTTATGCCTTGATGTGTGGTTTGGTAATTGACCCCATAAGGGGAGTTCAAGCAAAGAGAGCGAACTTATATTCTTGTCACATACAAAAATTTGATAAACTTTATGCTTATTCATTAATTGCTTGAGTATCTTGGTTACACATATATGCTTATATGGTATTTTTATTCAATAAGTGTGAACCATTGCTTTATGGGAAAGTATCATTTTCCCCTCTGTAGTTTTCCATATTCATAAATTTGCCCCCTAGTTTCAGAAATGGTTGATATTCCCCCTGAAAATTAAAGTATTCGAATATATGCCCCCTGCAGTTAGGATTTCTGTTAAATTGAGCAACTCTGACAGAAAAAAAAAGTTCAAATACATTTTTGCCCTTGACAGGTGATGGTGATGGAGAAACTATATTTTTACCCCCCTAAGGTAACTGTTGGTGATTAATATATATTTTTTTACAATTATATATTTTATTATTTTTGATAATTTTTTTATAAATTATTAGTTGTTTTATTAATAAATTAATAAATATTATCAAATTAAATAATAAATATTAAAAAAAATAAACAATAAATAAATATTAAATAGTAATATCCCAACACCAAATCAATACAATCAAACACCAACCCAAAAATCAATCTCCGAAAAAATGAAGATTTTGTGTTTTATGACGGTGATTGGGATTTTTTTTATTTTATTTTTATTTTTTTTTTTTTTATTTTTTGTAGATCGAGAGAGGGATGGAGATTTTTTTTAAATGATTTTTGATTTTTGATATATATATTTTTTCATTTGGTTGATTTTATTTTTTGTTTTGTCTTTATAAATTATTTTGTAATCTCTACCATCCAATATATGGGATGGATGGTGGAGATCCATTTAAGAAAAAAAAATGATTAATTTAAAAAAAAAATCCAATTCATGTCACATTATTTGATTAGGTTTTTATTATTTATTATTTATTTTTTTTTTTTTTTTTATTTTTACAATTATATTATTTTATTATTTTTGATATTAATAATTTTTTTATTGTTTTTTTTTAATATTTATTATTTAATTTGATAATATTATTAATTTATTATTTAATATTAGTTGTTTTATTAAATAAATATTATTAATAAAACAACTAATAATTTATAAAAACAGTAGTAATAATGGAAGGGTGAGTTGTCAATCATCTCTTTTGTCTTTATAAATTATTTTGTAATCTCTACCATCCAATATTTGGGATGGATGGTGGAGATCCATTTAAGAAAAAAAATTTGATTAATTTAAAAAAAAAAATCCAATTCACGTCACAATTATTATTTGATTAGGTTTTTTTTTTTTCAATTATATTATTTATTATTTTTGATATTAATATTTTTTTTATTATTTAATTATTTTTTTATTGTTTTTTTAATATTTATTATTTAATTTGATAATATTTATTAATTTATTATTTAATATTAGTTGTTTTATTAAATAAATTATTATTAATAAAACAAATAATAATTTATAAAAAAAGTAGTAATAGTGGAAGGGTGAGTTGTCAATCATATCATCCACATGTTTTATTTGTATTTAATAAATCTTAAATTTGCTTTTGTTTTTTACTTTCTTGCCCTTCAATTTTTAATTGCCATTCAAGTCCTCCAAGCAGAGTTACAAGATTGCCCTCGCTATTTCACGGTCAAACCTCAATTTAACAGAAATCCTAACGGCAGGGGGCATATATTCGAATACTTTAATTTTCAGGGGGAATATCAACCATTTTTGAAACTGGGGGGTGGGGGCAAATTTATGAATATGACAAACTACAAGGGGGAAAATGATACTTCCCCTTGCTTTATTTGTTAACCGCCTAAAAAGGGCAAGGGCCCAAAGAAGAATTTTCCACCTTTACCAAGACTACATAGAGTAGAAGGATGTTATAGGGAGCATCCGACAGCCTCGGAAAGGAATCAAGATCGATACACCTATACATGCCATCTGTGAATCAGGACTGGGGTCGGGGTCACTCCAATCCCCAAGTACCATGAAAAATTTAAGTCAAGATCCAGAGGGTTCCGCTACCACATCGTCCCAATTCCCTGATACCTAAAGAGTACTTGTATCATGATTCAATGATGCACAGTACCCCGATATCACGATTCCCACCTAGGGCCGATCCACCAAGCAGCAGGGTTTATGACAATAAGGGAGATCTCAACACGTCAAAGGGGAAGGCTATCAAGGAAGGAAGGATCGTTACACCATGGAACCAAGACCATACTATAAGAAGAACAACACGCGGTAACATCCCTATGCCCGGAAAGTTGACCTTTTCCTACCATTCGTAAACTCAATTTAAACGGGAATAGTCAACTCTATCAATCTCACCCAAAAGGGAAACAATCACTTGATTTTGGGGGCAATTCCCGTGCCTAAACACAACCTTTATCAATGCTTAATCAGTGTCCCTTTAATTGCTAAATCGATTGACTAAATTAGCGAAACAGACAGTAGGAATTGGGACCTATAAGAACGACAAAGTTCTCTGAAGAAAAGGGGAAACGGAACTAGAAATAATTCTTCCACTGATCGACTAAGCACGAATTAGCCTTCACTTGTAGTATCACAAACACCATTACACCATTATTGTACTATTCAAATGTATGTTGTTTGTTGTTCATCAATGGAAAGAACCATCCCCTTGTTTTTCTCTTGATACATACATACATCTATCTTTATCTTTGATTTGTTTTACACTTATCTCGTCTTTATTGGCTCGTACCGGTACCAATCGTGGTACCCCTCCAACTGTGACCTACCAAGGTCATGGTTTAAAAGTTGTTAATTGAAAATTTGCCTCTTTAACATTTTTTGGTTAACAGTTTGTAATCCATGTCACCTTAATGTTCAATAATGCATTTTTGGACTAGGAGAATTGATTGTGAAGTACACTTGAATGACCCATAATTTATCTCCATGACATGTGAACTTGATTTTGACATGCTTTAAATTGATATGCATGGTATCTTTGACTTGCTTAATCTTGAATGCAAAAGTTAGGATGAGCATTTGGGGAATGGGGATGGATATAGACCCCCCCATCCCTATCCCCAATTTCGAAACCCTCCACCATCCCTCCCATTTGGAGAAAATGGGGATGGTGGGGGAGGTCCCCCCATCACCATCCCCATTTTTCCCATTTTCCCCGTTTTCCCCGTTTCCCCGTCTTCCCCCATTTCCCCTGTTTAACTAAAAATTATATACTAGAAAAACACAAAATCCACCATAAATTCAAAAACAAAATAAAATCCATTACAAATTCAAAAGATGTATATATACTTAGTAAAATAGAAGAATAAAAGTATTAATATATATATATATAATATAATATATATTATATAATGTTTGGAGGAATTGGGGAAACGGGGATAGGGGCACCTCCCCCCATCCCCATCCCCATCCCCATCCCCATTTTAATTTGAGGATAAAAATCATCATCATCCAACCCCAACCCCAACCCTAACCCCCCACCCCCTCCCCAATTTCCCCAATTTCCCCAAAAATTCTCCCCTAAGGATAAATGCTCATACCTATGCAAAAGTGTGTGAATGCAATTGACAAGACTAAACTCAATAAGGATCTTATATCCATTCAATCAATAAAGATGTCTCATCCAATTTAGTCTTATCTTTCTTCTTAATGGTTTGAACATGACAACAACAAATAAGGATTCCATATCCATTCAATCAATAAGGATTATATATCCATGTCTTGTTTGGCATTTAAGGTTTCATATAGTTGCTTGCTTTATAAAATCTTTGGAACCTATATCTTGTTGCTTATGACAAAAAGGTACAAATTGGTTTGAATTCTTGTAGAAACTCTTTTGATGTTTGCTTTGCCAAATACCATTGCTTGAACTTTGATGTTAAATGTCTTGCATCCAAAGCAATAATTTCACAAATTCTTTTCAAAATAGATCTCATTGCTTCTCTCCCAATTAATTAAGTTGCATAAAGTTCTTGTATATGACTATGCAAATGTCTTGTGTGCTACTATCTCTCTTTGCTAAAAGCGACCCGGTTGGGGATACTCCTTTACCTATCTCATGACAAAAAGGGGGAGTAGCATGTAGAAAATATAGGGGAAGATATGGGAGTTTTTAGTAGGTTATTGCATGTTGGGGAGAATTGCTAGTTGAGGGGGAATAACCCATTTAGGGAGAGCATTGCATTGCACTTCATTGCATGATGTTGCTTGTTTTTCTTTAACGCAAATGCTTTTTATTTCACTTATCACCTCACATACACTTGTCTTAGAAAGTGTAGCTATCTTGTTTTGCAGGGTTGTTTACTCTACAAGAGATCGAAGTCTTGAAGATGTTTTTTTTGGTATCTCATTGTATTGTAGAATAACTTTTTGTTGACCTTTTAGCTTTTGCTATTTGTGAGGATCAATTGTGAGTTGTGGTTTTGTCACGAAATAGCCAAAGGGAGAGATTGTAAGTTCCTCCTTTTTGATTGGCTTATTTCATTGACAAACCATGTGTGAGGTTTATATTGTAAGGGTAGTTTAAGCCGTCTTTATTCGTGATCAAGCTCAAGAGCACATCAAAGGTATATCACTAGTGCTTATCCCCTTGAAGAGTTTTAGTTGCACTCTCTCTCTCTCTCTCTCTCTCTCTCTTGATATTCACATAGGTTATTATCTCTTCATTGAGTGCTAAGCCTTGTGACTAAGTGGATTAATGCACAAGCTTTTGGTCTAGGATCACTATTAAAGGCCCGCCGGGTAGAGTGGAAGGGTTAGTGACCAAGAATGATTTGATTTGAGGTCAACCTAGGTTGTAAACTTTCATTTAAATAGTGGATTTGAGAACCGTGTGTGGCTAGCACAATAGCCCGTGAGTTTTGTCCAGTTGGAGGGTTTCTCATGTAAATCAATAGACATGTCGCTTATTTTTTTCTGCATTTTATGTTGTCAATTGATTGCTTGTTAAATTAGGTTATTTTTGAATACTGACTAATCAAGAAAAGTTAGTGATTAATTTGATTAAAACCTATTCACACCCCCCCCCCCCCCTCTTCTCCCTCTAGATTAGTTTAGATACATAATTTATATTTTCAAACACATTATCAACACGATTGTATGTAAGTAAAATTTATATCTAGGTGAGTGATTTACTTACAGCTTGATTTACGTGTATGTAAGTAAAAGGGATCTCCAGGAGAGTGATTTACTTACATTTCATTATTCATTTTTATATATTTGTGCGCAATATATGAGACTGGCTTATGCTGTGTCCTTAGAACCTATAGTTCTAGATTTATATTATGTTCTTTAAATATTCGTTTTAAAAATTTATACGTAATATATGAGATGGCTTATGCTATGTCCCGAGAACCTATATATAGTTCCGTATACAATATGGTTTATGCCGTTAATGGAACATATATATAATTTTGAATTTAATTATTATGCTCTTTAAATATTCATATTTAATTATATGCAATAAATAAGACTGGCTTATGCTGTGTCGATAGAGACTGCCTACAGCTGTGTCAATAGAGACTGCCTACAGCTGTGTCGATATAGATTGGTTACGGCTATATCGACAGAACCTATATATAGTTATGGATTGATTTATTATGTCATTTAAATATTCACATTTATTCAACGTACCAGGTGAGTTGAGCCCTTGATTTATTATATCATTTAAATATTCACATTTATTTAAAACGTACCAAGTGAGTTGAGCCCTTGATTTTTATGTCATTTAAATATTCACATTATTTATATGCAATATATCATGCTAAGTCATACCCTGACAGAACATATAAATAGTTTTGGAATTATTTATTATGTTATTTAAATATTTGTATTATTTAATAATACACAATATATGAGATCAGCTAGACCGACTAAAAGAACTTAAAGTTTCTGGATTTATGGTATTTTAAGTTGGCACGGTTTTGAAAACTGATGAGAACCTGGAGTTATGGATCCAGTGTTATATACATGAATGCCATACGTCACGATTTGAAAACTGATGAGAACTTAGAGCTTTGGATCTAGTGTATATACATGCTTGATGCTCATGAAGAGCAATATTCTTAGAATGATCTACACATCCAACAGGATGTTGTGAGTATCATAAAAATGATTTAAAATCCTAACGTATAATGAAATTGGAAATAATATTTATCCAGGTCATACAGGCTTGATGCTCATGAGGAGAAAGATTCAAAGAAGGATCTACACATCCAACAATATATTATGAGTATCATAAAAAGAATTTAAGATCCTAATGTATAATGAAATTGGAAATAATATTTTATCCATTTCTTTCATGTCTGATGCTCATGAAGAGCAATATTCAGATAAAGATCTGCACATTCAACAAGATGTTGTGAGTATCATAAAAGGGATTTAAGATCCTAACGTATAATGAAATTGGAAATAATATTGTGTCCATTTCATACATGCTTAATGCTTTAAAAAAATGAAACAATATTAAGAGTTGATGAAAAGAGTTAACCGCTTGACCACCTGGGTAGAATATGATAAGAGAGAGGATGAGTTAATTAAATAAGAAATGGGCCTAAGGCATGATTGCTACATGGGCAATGATTGCTAGGCTAATAATAATACTAATTAATTATATATTACATATATATAATATATATATATATGTGTGTGTGTCTATTAGATGGTGGGATCGGATGAGATATAAAATAACATTACAAATAATGTCTATAAAATTCCAAATATATATATATATATATATATATATATATATGTTTTGCCGATAGTGCAACGACTCATACAATTTTGCGGAGCCAGAAATATTTTATGGATTTGACTTTGTTGAGAACAATTGTTAATATTGTATCAGGTCCAACGGATTTGATAGAAAACTCAGGAAGAACCCTGATATTGTTATCAAACAATACTAAATTATGTATCAATGATACTTTATATTATTCAAGCAGAACATAAAGAAATCTGCTTAGATCGAAGGCATATAACATTGTTAATGTCATATTGAATATCTATGCATGATTTGGTCTAGAAACTCATTATAGAAAAGCTTCGTGATTTATCATCTAGATTACATTACTGATCTGAAAAGGGATGTATGAGGATATGTTCATCCACCAAATAAACCATCTTATTCTAAAGTTGGTTTTGAATCCCCATTATTCAAGGGGGTATATGTGGATATATTCATCCACAAAATAAACCCTTTCATTATTTATAGTACTGGTTGATGGATCTGTCAGATGGTCACATGTGTGGTTATTATCAATCGTCTCTAGATGGGATGATGTTCAACATCCAGTTTTCACATGTACTCATAATCATAATGGATCAGCAGAATCACTTATCAAACGTCTTAGGTAATTACGAGAACTTTATTATTTCGATACAGTTACCAATTTCTATATGGGGTCATTCTATATTACATGTTACTACATTCATATATAATCACTACTTATCATCATTATTTACCATTACAACTTGTAATTGGTCATTGACTTGCTCATCTTTTAAAAATATTGATTATGTTGTATATATCCTTATTACATCTCTAGCATGATCTAAGATAAGAATTCTATATCAATATGAGATTAATATTGATTTTGATTAATCTTCTATTAGATCATTTAAACTTCTAATAGTTTATATTTTACGCACAATCTATATATATTATATTGATTAATTTCCAAATGGAAAGCTTCTCCAAAAGAGAAGAGTAAATGGAAAGTTAATCTTATACAAAATAGAGATATCAGTTCAGTTCTCTATATATGTAATAAATGTGTCTCATATCAATCTTGGTAGCGCTCAAATACAAAAGATAATTGATCATTAGATAATTATTAATCAGTTACCTGATATATTACAGGTAACAAAATTTTATAAGTTGTTATCTCATAAACCCGGTCGGGTAATTGTTCCTGAAAACAATCAAAGCAAAATGCAACAAATAAATCATCTGATGTATATCATAAGCTTATGAACCTTTGAAATGTTGTTATCAGGATCCTAATATAAACAAAACTCAAGTTATGAATAAATCCACTTTCTCTAAATAAATTCTATAAGAGTCTAATATATCTAAAGAGACATAAGTCTATGAAATGACTAAATCCATTGAAATGGAAAGAAATCTCAACAGAGATACAAGTATATTGAAATTGAGAAAATTTCTATACAAGTCTATAAAATGACTAAATCCATTGAAATAGAAAGAAATCTCAATAGAGATATAAGAATATTGAAATTAAGAAAATTTTTATACAAGTCTACGAAATGACTAAATCCATTGAAATGGAAGAAATCTCAACAGAAATACAAGAATATTGAAATTGAGAAAATTTCTGTACAAGTCTATGAAATGACTAAATCCATTGAAATGGAAGAAATCACAACAGAGATATAAGAATATAGAAATTGAGAAAATTTCTATAAATCATATGAGAGAAATGTGGAATCATAAGGAAATAATAATTGATGAAGTATTTTTATACATAATAGCTATTGAAATTACAAATGATATTTATGATATTCATAATATCAATGATTGTAGACAAAAGGCATGATTGGCCTAAATGAAAAGAAGAAATTCAAGAAGAATTAACTCCATAAGCCAAACATAAAGTATTTAGACTAATAGTACTCTAGACACCTAGAGATGTCAAACTAGTTGGATACTAATGAGTATTTATACGGAAACGTAATGAGAAAAATGAGATCGTGAGATATGAGGCATGACTCGTAGTACAAGGTTTCTTACAGAAACTTGGTATTCAATAGTGATGAATACGATTACATTCCGAATTTTTGAGAAATTGGCTACCTTTGAAAGGCTTGAAATGCATTCTAGGCGTAGTAATCATTTATCTATATGATTCACTTAATGCTGATATTTATAATCTCTAAAGGATTTAAAATGCCAGAAGCATGTAAATTAAGATCTCGTAATCTGTATTTGATAAACATATAAAAATCCTTATATGGATTAAAAACAATATGGACGGATATTGTATAAACCGTCTCAGTGAATATCCGATAAGATAAGAATATAATAATCATATTGTATACTCATGACACACGAGAGAGAGAGAGAGAGAGGGAGAGAGGAGAGAGAGAGAAGATTATTGTATTGATTGTAAGAATGCTTCAGCTAGCTAACTTTTACAAAGAGAACCCAATATATATAGAGAGTTTTGTGTGCAAGTGGATAGGCAGTTGTGTATGTAAGTGGGATAGGATCAATTGGATCGATTGGATCAAGTTGAGAGTTGACAAGGTGGCAGAACATGTGTAGAAGTGTTAGACACTTAGGCGGTGGAAAAATCCACCTAATGCCTACCAAGTCAACAATAGAGGGTTAGTGGGGAAGCCAAAAAATTTACAACACTTCCTTTGGATTTTCCAAAACTTGTATTTTTAATTTTCTAAGAAAAACCCGGTGGGACAAAAATCTCAGTAAAATATATACAAAGATCTTCTAATCTTGTGGTGTTGGACGTCCTCAAAACTATCTCGTTAAAACCTTGTCAGGAAAAACCCAGTGGGATAAAACCTGATCAAAAGGAAAAAGAGTATAGTGTACATATGTCTAGAATTTATTGTTTTTTTCAAAACGTTTATCACATTTATACTTTGCTATGAAAAACCCAGTGGGATAAAAACCTTAGCAATGATATACATTGATCTGTCAGATCAAAGTAATATTTATGATGATCTTATGGATCAAGGTAACATATATACGATGATTAATAAGATCAAAGTAATATTTACAATGATCTTTTTTATCAAAACAACATATATACAATGATCAATTGGATTAATGTAATATTTATGATGATTTTATGAATCAAAAGATTTTTTGGTGTACTTAAAGAATTGCCTCATTAAAACCTTATCAGGAAAACCCAATAGGACCAAAGCCTTATTGGAAAGAAAAATTAACCCAATATAATTAATATACTTCATTTGATATGCTCCCCCTAATAAAAATTCTTTTGAAACAATCTTCTAGATTGCTAAGCTGACGCATATAGATGTTTATTTCATGAAATGCAATAACATCATAAATGATTTGAGGAGGTATAAACAAAGATTTGCTTTATGAAGCGTTATTATTTTGGTGCTAAAATGAATCTAGTAAGTTCATTCCATGAGAATGCACTATCTGATCTCCAGATATAACAAAGCACCAATTGCATTAAGATATGGTATTTCAAGACCAAACATCTTTTCACCATTTTCTATTGGTTGGAATGTATCTTTCTTAGGATCAAAAGTTTTAACAACCATATGTTTACTTAATGAATGAGTAATATCCATATGAAATCTTTTCATAATCTTTTCAACATATTCTGATTAATGGACAAGCATTTCATTTGTTCTATACTCGATCTTCAAGTCGAGACAATATTTTCCTTCTTATTTCTTTATGTAGAGAAACCCATAAGGTGTAAGTGGATCTACAAGAGAAAGAGAGGAGTAGACAGGAAGGTGGAGACCTTCAAAACAAGGCTAGTGGCAAAGGGTTACACCCAAAAGGAGGGGGTCGATTTGAAGAGACCTTCTCGCCAGTGGCTATGTTTAAATCTATTAGGATACTGTTATCCATTGCAGAATATTTTGACTATGAAATTCGGCAAATGGACGTCAAGACTGCATTCTTAAATGACAATCTTGATGAGAGCATCTACATGATGCAACAAGAGGGATTCATGTCCTAAGATCAAGAGCAAAAATTTCGTAAACTGCAAGGTCTATTTATGGACTAAAGCAAGCATCTAGATCTTGGAACATTATGTTTGATACTGCTATCAAAACCTATAGTTTTGAGCAAAATATTAATGAGCCTTGTGTCTACAAGCGGATCGTTTACAATAAAGTAGTTTTTCTGGTACTTTATGTAGATGATATCCAACTCATTGAGAATGATGTAGGAATATTATCGGAAGTAAAGGGCTGGCTTGCTAACCAATTCCAAATGAAAGATTTGGGAGAGGCAAGTTATGTTATAGGGATCCAATTAATAAGGAATTGCAAGAACAAACTATTATCAATGTCTCAAGCATCGTATATTGACAAGATACTTGTGCGATTCTTGATGTAGAACTCAAAGAAAGGTAATCTACCTTTCAGACATGGAGTTTACTTGTTTAAGGAACAATGTCCTAAGACACCTCAAGAAATTAAGGATATGAGACGAGTTCCCTTTGCGTCAGCAGTAGGCAGTCTCATGTATGCTATGTTATGCACGAGACTTGACATCTGCTTCACAGTGGGATTTTAGCCAGTAGATTCCAGTCTAACCTAGGATTGGATCATTGGCTTGCAGTAAAGATCATTCTCAAGTATCTTTGGAGAATGAGAAACTATATGCTTGTATATTCAGGACATGATTTTATCCCGTTAGGATATAGAGATTTTTACTTTCAGGTAGACAAGGATTTTAGGAAATCAATGACTAGGTCAGTATTCACCCTTGGTGGTGGACTCATAGTGTGGAGGAGTATCAAACATTCTCTTATTGTTGATTCCACCATGGAGGCCGAATATGTAGCGGCTTGTGAAACAGCTAAGGAGGCTATATGGATCCATAAGTTTTTAAGCGATCTGAAAGTTGTTCCAGATTTGGATAAGCTCATCACACTTTATTGTGATAATAGTGGTGTTATGGCTAATTCCAAAAAAACCAAGAAGCCACAAAAGAAGGAAGCATATACAGATGAAATATCATCTCATTAGAGAGATAGTGCATAGAAGAGACGTGACTGTGACCAAGATTAGGTCACAAGATAACCTGGCTGATCCATTTACAAAGACCTTAACGGCTAAAGTTTTTGAAGGTTACCTAGAGGGTCTAGGATTACGAGAGATGTCCTACCTAGCTACTTTAGTGCAAGTGGGAGATTGTTGAGAATTATACCCTAAAGCTTGTAATACATAAATGTTATAGGAACATGAAAAAAAAAAGTTGATTTTCATTCTATAAATATTGATTTATTGACATTCGTACACTTATATCATATGTCCAAAACATCCAAGATTACTGGATGTAATCTCAAACTAAGTATATGAGTGTCATATACGGAAGGACTCAATTTGAGACGTGCAATCTAAAGAGTCCGTAGAGGGCAAATAAAGCTGGGTACTTTTTTTGTGGTTAATGTACAGCCGCGGTCCATTCTGTAATGTACGGAGGTCTTATCCTAGACTACTCATGTAGTGACATGGCAATGAAGGCACCTTGTATGATGAAATCATATAGGACATGGCCACGATCGATATGAATCTCTCACCAAGATTGGTTAAATGAAGAGATTCATATATATCGACAAATTATGGCTATATATGGGTGATCTTAATCCTGAATGTCTTACTTACTCCTTCAGGTTGGATTGTGGCTTTTGACATACCATGGGTGAGATCGGAGTAACATTCATGATCAATAACTCTATATCTTGGAGTCACGATTTAGCTTGTGGCTGGGAAGGTTTGAACACAATAAAGGAATCCACTCCTTCTGGCGAGAAGTAGAGGAGTAGTTCCCTTAAGAGTTGATTCGGGGCATGAACAATTAAGAGCATTCTCCTTCTTCCATAATGGAAGGTAAGATATAATTGTTTATTAGAGAATCAATGGTACTTAAAGGAAAAGATATAATTGGAGAGGTATAACGGACTTTATAACCTAGCTCTAATTATGAACTACTCGTGGAGTATCATACCATATGTAATAGCTATATCGATGGACACTGAGATTTCAGTCTATGTAATATGTTTGGATTTTCGAGAGTACAACCTTGGGTTTTTAGTAGAGTAACTCCGAGGTTAATAATCATGGAATATTAATTAAAGAGTTTAATTAATATTTCTAAGTATTATTGGAGCTCAAAACTGTGGGTCCATTAGGTCCCCTTACTAGCCCTTTATGGTTAACGGTAACAAGGGTCATAGTTAATTAATTGGATAGTCCAATTAATTGTGTTACAAAAGTGACACGAATAAATTCAGGGAACTAATTAAATAATATGATTATTTGATTAGTATATATTAAGAATTAAGAATTATTATTTACTATTTAATTATTAATAGGAGGTTACAGGTTCAAACCATGACTAATACAAATGATTAAAGATAATAAAGATTATTTTAAATCCTAAAGGTCACAGGTTCAAGTCCTAGTGGTGACCAAAATTAAAATAGGATTTAGAATCTTATTTTGACTTGGACAACTAAACCCTAGGACATTGATATAAATAGATACTTATCAGGAAACAAAAGACAACATAAACCTAATATAGAAAAGAGAGAGGTGCTGTAAAGGCAAAAAGAAAGAGAATTTTTTTTTTTTTTTCTTGTTTCTCTTGTAGGGGCCGGCCGAACTGAAGGAGAAGGCAAAGGATTGTCTTATTGATTTTTGTAAACCTCTGTCTAGTCCTGTCTGTATCTGTGACGTGCCCACACACAAGTTATCAGACCACGGGTCATAGCTTAGAAGGCTTGGTGGTGAAATCGGGATCAAATCTTGAAGAAAACAATCGGGTATGCTTAAAGTTTTTTTTATGAACGTGTATATACAAAACCCGGTTCAAGAAATAAGTTTTCTAAAGGAAAATTTTTTGAAACCCTATATACATTCCGCTGCTATTTTAATCAAAACCCTAATTTTTCCCTACCGCTAGGTCAATTTTGCCTAATTGGAGGGTTTCTCACGTAAATCAATCTTGTGTTTTTATTGTTTTACGCACATTTATTGTTGTTTGTTTGATTGCTAGTTTATAGTAAAGTTGTTGAAATTGATTAAGTCGAAAAGTTGGTAATTAATCAATTAAAACTTAGTCACCCCTCACCACCCCGCCCCCCTCCGCCGCCCCCCCACCCCCCCCCCCCCCCCCCCCCCCCCCCCCCTTTCCTAGGTTACTTTAGATACATAATTTATATTTTTCAATCTTGTGTGCCTGAAAATAAGGTCAAAGTTTCTTTGCCGTTGTTATCAATGCCAAAACCATCTGCTCGCTTACTGAGTATCTTGTTTTTGCTGGTAGTAAGGCATTGTTGGTGTAATATACCGGTTTCTACACCCCCTCATCCAACCTAACCAGTACTAAATCAGTTGCCACTGGCGTGACTGATAGATACAAATACAAGGTCTCGCCATTAAGTGGTTTTGACAAGATTGGAGCTTTGCTAAGATATTTCTTGATTTGCTAGAAGGCTTTCTCACACTCTTCTGTTCATTCTACTCCCTTGCCTTTCCTTATGGCTTTAAAAAAGGGGAGGCATTTGTCTGTTGATCGGCTGATGAACCGGTTAAGTGAAGCTAGACATTCGGTTAGTCGCTGAATCTCGTTTAGGGTTTTGGGGGACTTTATATCCCTCAACACCTTTATCTTTTCAGGGTTAACCTCAATTCCTCTTTGATAGACCTAGAACCCAAGGAACTTTCCCGATGGTACTCCAAAGACACACTTCTTTGGATTAAGCTTCATCTTGTATCTTCTCAATACCTCAAACATTTCCTTTAAATCTGATGCATGCTCTTCAGCTGTAACACTTTTGGTCAGCATGTCGTCTACATATACCTCCATGTTTATGCCAATATGTTGAGTGAACATCTTGTTTACCAGTCTCTGGTATGTCGCTCCAGCATTCTTCAAACCTAACGGCACTACCTTATAACAGTAGAACCCCTGATCAATCGTGAAGGTTGTCTTCTCTTCATCTGGCCCCAACATTCTAATCTAGTTATAGCCTGAGAGTAAGCATCCATGAAACTGAGTTGTTCAAGCCTAGCTATGGCATCGACCAACTGGTTTATCCTTGGTAGGGGGAAACTATCCTATGGGCACGCCTTTTTCAAGTGAGTGAAATCCACACGCATTCTCCACTGCCCATTCGTCTTATTGACTAACACCATGTTGGCTACCCATTTTGGGTACTAGACCTCCCTGATCGACCTCGCGGCTAACAGTTTCTTGACTTTTTCCTTGATGGCTTCCTTCTTCTCCGGATTGAACATCTGTCTCTTTTGAATCATCGGTTTATACTCGGGGTCAATCGCTAGATAGTGAAAGATCATACTAGTATTTATTCCCGACATGTCCTCATGCTTCCATGCGAACACGTCCATGTACTCTCTCAGCAAGCTGGTCAGGTCATTCTGGATACAATCAGAAAGCTGAGTCCCTAGCTTGACAGTTTGATTATGTTAATTGATGTCAAGGACAACTTCCATCGTTGGTTCTTCATCCTCCGGATCTTTTTCTTCCCCCTCAAACGCTTCTCTTAGATCTAGGTCGAACCTGGTTGGGGTCTTCGCTCGGGCTTCCTCCTTATCAATCTCAAAGCACTCTTCCCTTTACGTGTCAATCTACTTTACATCAGGATTTGCTTTCTCTCTATAAACCGTTAAATTTGCCTTCCCAGCCCACTCTTGTGAGCTCTTCATCATACATACCCATGCTTCAGTTGGGAACTTAACTGTTAAGGCATAGGTTGTCGTCACAACTTTGGACTTGTTCAGGAAAGGTCTCCTTAGTAATGGATTATAGGGCCAATTCTCGACATCAACAACTACGAAGTCAATGAGCACAGTTTTCTGGCAAGGGTAAGTCCCGATCTCTATCGGTAACTTGACTGTCCCCAGAGATCTTACTTCTGCTTCGCAGAACCCCCTAAGTGGGATCGTTAGTTGATCAAACACTCCAAAACTTAGGATGTCTGCCGTGTCGACGTGTCAAGCTAAACAAAACTATACCAAATAGTGGATAATAAGTTTAATGAAATCTATCTATGAATAAAATTTGAGAATTTTTCAAGCACTAGTTTTATTTATCCCGATTTTGTTAAATATGAAGGCATCAACAAAATGAGAGAAATATAAGAAAATTCTAAGAAATAGTCCTAGTACGTGAAAAATTCTCAAATATTAATCACAGGTAAATTTCAATGAATTTATCATCCACACAAAAAAATTCAGATCAAAATTCATAAAAATCGATGTGATTTCATCAAGGTCCTTACCGAAATTAAAGTAAGAGATCACTCAATTAAAAGTTCATTTATACTCATCAAGGTCCTTACCGAAATTAAAGTAAATGATCATTCACTTAAAAGTTCCTTTATACATACATACATACATACATATATATATATATATATATATATATATATAAAGATATTAAAACATTATATTCTTTTTTAATGTTTAAACTTTTTAAGTTAGCTAATTTGATAAAGTAGGTACTTGACTCCCTGGTTAAAGTCCCTCTCCCCCTTCCCCCCTATCCCCTTTTTCACTAGATTTTTTGGTTTTCTTAATATTATTACACTATTTTCCTTTTACAGCAAAAACATCTAACGATTGAACTTCATCTTCAAACCTCCAACAACCA
This sequence comes from Acer saccharum, assembly GCA_030490815.1. Taxonomy (NCBI): domain Eukaryota; kingdom Viridiplantae; phylum Streptophyta; class Magnoliopsida; order Sapindales; family Sapindaceae; genus Acer; species Acer saccharum. The sequence continues at coordinate 9,043,462 of CM059875.1, read as the reverse complement.
TAAAACTCTACGACTTTAAAGTACAATTTTGCACTATTTTCCCCTCTTTCGAACACAATAGTAATGTAATTGTATTGTATGTTATATCTTATAGTCTTACTATCTATTTCCAAATATATGTGTTAACCGAAAAGTTGCAAAGGGGTTGATTTCCCATTAACACTTTAGAACCATAACCTAGAAGGTCACGGTTGTAGGTGTACCACCTGGTAATTCTATATTCTCAATAAATATAAACAAGTTTCATTAAAAGCAGAGAATAGGAACATGTATATACCATAACTTTCAGAAAGACGATGGTGGATACTTTGTTTTTAAACAGGAATAACATACAACTGGCTAATACCATGGGTGGTGTATGGGGAATTCTAGAGAGATATTTCTGAGATGCAGTCGGTGATGGAGAACTTGTGCTAGTCGATAAGTGGAAAAAACTTGCCCCTCCCCTTGCCTTAGAGAGTTTTGTAGTATTTATAGGTTCCCTTTCTGCTGTCCATTCTGCTAATTTAGTCAATCAATTTAGCAATCACATGGATACTGATTTGGCGTTGATGGTGGCCGTGTTTAGGCACGGGAATTGTCCTTGGAATCAGGCAAATTGTTTCCATTTTGGCTGGATTGATGAAGTTGACCATTTCTGTTTAAATGGCATGGTAATTGGTGAAAAAGTCAAACCTCTGTCCTCGCTTTGGATGTTTACTGCATGCTACTCTTACAGTGGCTTGGTTTTGCTCTTGATCAGACTCCTTGGTGTACCGGTCCCTCATTCCGTGGCAGTTTCTCCCTTGTTGTATTGAGGCCTCCTTTGTTGTCAGTTCCATGCTAAGCAGGTAGTGAAAGCTTGGTAGGCTGTTTTAAGGAAGGGACCGTGGTGCCGGAGCAATGCAAATCATGGATCATGGTATTGGTCCTTTTAGGTATCAGGGGATCGAGCGATATGGTATCGGGGTTTTCTAGACCTTGACTTCGATGTTCCCTAGCATTGTAGAATCTGGTAACCTTGATCTTGGTCTTGGTTTACACATGGCTTGATATTGGCGTATCGATCCTGGTTTCCTTATGGGCTAGCCTGATGCTCCCTATAGCATCTTCTAACCTAAGCGGTCTTGGCAAGGAGAGAAAATTCTTCTTTGGATCCCTGGCTTTTTTAGGCGGCTAACAATATTTTTTTATTTTTTTTATTATTATTATTTCTTTTTTGTAACATACGCATTTTGAAGGGTAAGACTTACGTCGCACATTAGGTGCAATGTAAAACTTTTTTTATCATCGATTTTACTTAAAACAATTTTGACTAAGGGGTCGTTTGTTTTTTTGTTTGAAGACCAAACAATACATCCTGAATTTTATTGAATAAACCTGAACCTGAATGACATGTTTGTTTGTATTTTTCTCACATATGAATATACTATCAACTTGTTTATTTTTGTAAAATAAAATTTTCTAAAAATAAGTAATTTTACAATTATAACCATGTTAATTAAAAGAAGTAATTTAACATACACAATTCTTTATAAGATTTTGTATGCTCTCCTACAAACAATACACGCTGCATGATGTACATATAATTCAGTAAATCATTTTTAAGATTTCCGACGCATATAATTATATTCACTGGTGTATATATATATAGAAATGTTCAAGTCAGTGCACACTGATATAACTTCATCAGTACATTGGATGTTGACCATTATATTTATATACTTTGACTCGAAAATGTATGCACTTGTCAAAGCTTCTCTATAATCAGTGGTCCACATGCATTGGTACTAATGTAGTTACATCAGTATGCACTGATGTGAACGAGACCGTATATATATATATATATATATATATATGATGGCTTCCTATACATATCTATATGCATCGGTCTATGTAAAAAATGATTCCCAAATTATATGCACCAGTCTATATATATATATAAACAATTATTGAGCACTACACGAATAGTTCGATAAAAAAAAGTAATTAAAGAGTTCTTACCAGAATTTTGTAGGAGAAATTCAACTGTTCAATCTCAAGCAGATTAAAATAATAAATAGGTGAAAAGACGGAATTCTATACCATATCAAATTAGGATGTATTTAAAATATGTATTCTTTGAGAGGACAGATTTGGAAGGAAATATTTTAAATGTAATTCAGTAATTTGGAATTAAGTTAAAAGTCAGGATTTGTTATTATTATTTTTTAAGTTGTTTTTTGACATTTTAAAGTTGTTTGACCACTTAAAATACAAATAAAACAATTTGTCGAGCACAATTCATATACATTAAATTTCAAGTGGAAAAAACAAACACCCGTAAGTATTTAGATTAGCCCCCATTAGTTAAAAATTCTGGCTCCACTGTTATTATTGATTGCATTGCATAACGAATAATATGTGTCCTTCAATTGTACTCTTTCTAATAATAACTTGAGCTTTTAAATGTACTATTTAAGAATTGATCATACTCAACCAATCTTGACGAGAGAATGAATTTAAAGATATAATTTAAATAATAATTATTAAGTGCGAGTTCTCGTACGATTTTCATATAAGATCTAATTTATGGCATTTGATAAATAATATGAAAAAAAATATGGAAAATCCCCACCAGAAAAAAAAAAAAAAAAAAAAAAAAAAGGTTCTTCTCTCTACTTCATCTCTCTAGATTTTTCTCTCAACCAAACCCTTCTTTCACCGTCTCAGTCCGCCACCGGTTTCTTGCTGTGGCAGTGGGAGCCGGCGGCGATGTCGCCCCTCCGAGCGATCTCCTTCCTCAAGCTGAGTCTTCCCGGTCTGATCGGCGCCTTCTGCGGCTGCTACGACGGCCCTGGTTTCGTCTGGCCGACCCTCTCGCGCCACCGGGCGGGTCCTTTTCTTCCAGCCGACGCCGGCAGCGGTTAGATCGACCGATCCGCTCGAATCCGACCAGATCTAGAGTGTTTCTTCGGTGTGCACTGCGACGACGGTCCTGTAGTTTCGTACGGCCCAATCCTCTCCGCCGGAGCACTTGCCGGTAGCCAAGGGAGTCTTCCTCCTCTGATCGGTGGTGGGCTCAGTCGGTTGCTTTAGTCCTCTTTGTGAGGTGGTTTAGTTTTTTAGTTGCTTTTCGGCGGAGGGCTACGGATCTTGGTGGGGGTTTGCTTGGATAGGTGGCACGGGGTCTCGATCGGCATCTCCGGCGTTGCCGCTCCCTTGCCGACGGCGTCCTGGTGGGTCTTCTCCGGCGGCTTGGGTGTCCCTCCTCCAGATCGGCTTTAGTCCGTTTGTTTGGGTTTTTGTGTTTGTATAGTTTGGTTTTCCTAGTTGTAATCCCACATTTGTGTGTGGGTTTTTTTCTCCCAGTTATGGGACTCTCGTCTGGGCTGTGCTCATGTGTCTATTGCTGTGGAGTCCCAGTTGATTGTAAACATGTTGTTCATGTTTCTACCCTGGAACTGGTTTTCCAGGTGTTGCAAGCCTTTGGCTTATTTCCATAAAAAAAAAAAAAAAAAATTACTCTATTTATAGAAGGTTATATTTTAGTCGGAGACCGTCAATATAATGTAAGAGTTCTGTTTATAACAACTTGTCAAGTTGGATATCTTTCTTGAGAGAGTGGTTTATTAATGGTATACCTGGCTGCAATGGTAACATAATTTGAAGCAAAAGTCTTCTCTCTTTCCGTGTTTACAAACACTACTAGCTAGTATATTTTTCAACTATTTTCATTCCAGTTGACGTGATGTACACCTGTATATCAATAATATTGACGATCATACATTTATTATGATACAAGAGTCGAAGACCTAAAGCATTTACTTGAGCTAAATTAATAATACTAAACCTTTCAACTACTATCTATATTTTAAGGCTATATATGGTTTAAGAGTAATGCTATATTATCCAAATTTAGTGTCTAAATCTGGTGCCCAAATGACGTAGCAACACTCTAGGCCATTTATTTAATTCATGCAAATCTAATATAATTTAAATGTATGGCCCAAAGTGTTATCACATTATTTGAACACTAAATTTAGGCATTAAATTTGGACAATGTAACATTATTCATAGTTTAATTTCATTACTATAAATCGTTTGTCAAATCAATTGACTTAAAATCCTAAAATAAATAATGATAACATGATGTGATAATTAATGTTCCAGAGCATAAAGTAAAATAAAAATAATATGATAATAATGGAAAAAGTATGAAAATAAAGACTATAAATTTATCATCCACTGAAGATGTTGATAGAAAGGCTTGCAGTTCCATGAATCCAGGTACTCAACGTCAAGAAAATAAAAAATCTTAAAAGATTTTCATATCTTTTTTCACAATTTGTTAATTACATAAATGTTGTCATTGATCTTTCCAAGTTTATAGTATATTCTGTCCTTTTATCATTGGTCTATAGTGCACAGACAAGGTTCCTCTCCTCACTTCACCTCATCCTCACCTCACTTAATCTTATGACACATAAGCATTGCAATGAATGAATGGTTAAGATATGACTGACACTTTATTAATAACCAATCACATGCTTTAAAAAGGTGAGGAAAAGGTGAGGATGAAGTGAGGTGAGGAGAGGATCTTTGTCCATAGTGCACACTGATTAATAATTGGAATAATTATCCCGGTGGCCATCGAATTGATGACACACTATCAAAATGGCCACTAGATTGAAAAGTTGTTTCAAAATGGCCATTTTTAACGAACTTTATGACACTAATGGCCATTTCATCCAATTCCATCAAATGAGTGGCATTTTGGTAAATAAGGGGATGACATTAATTTATTTTGAGTAATGCTACTTTGCCCAAATTTGGTGCCCAAATCTGGTGCCTAAATGATGTGGCAACACTCTCGTCCATTCATTTAGATTGTATTAGATTTGCTTGCTTTAAATGAATGAATGAGAGTGTTGTCACGTCATTTGAGCACCAAATTTGGGCAAAGTTGCATTACTCATTTATTTTAGATGTTTTTAGGAAATCAATTTTTTTAATGAGTGATATTTTGGTAAATAAGTGGATGACATTAATTTATTTTGGTGTTTTTGGAAATCAATTTTTTTTTTTTGAAAAAAATAATTATATTTAGTGTACGTAAATATATATATTTAGTGTGTGTAAATAAATAAATAAATATATATATATATATATAGTTTTTCTATTATCAGTTCCTTACATGTGAGTCATTGGAGCTTTGACAAGTGCATGCAGCCAAGTCAAAGTATTTAAATCCAATGGCTCAAATGCAAGGAACTGATATATTTATTGTCATGACGAACTGATAATAGAAAATCTGTATATATATATATATATATATATAGTCTTTCTATTATCAGTTCGAACTGACAAAAGTTATATCAGTTCCTTGTATGTGAACCACTGGATTTAAATACTTTAACTGACAAGTGCATACAGCCAAGTCAAAATATTTAAATCCAGTGGCCCACATGTAAGGAACTGATATAACTTTTGTCAGTTCGAACTGATAATAGAATTTCTGTATATATATATATACAGAAATTATCCTATCAGTGCATCCTGATAGAATTATATAAGGATATTGAATGTGAGCCACTCGTTTTACATACTTTGACTTGGTATGTATGCACTTGTCAAATCACTGTTATAAATGAGTGGCTCATATTCAATATCCTGATAAAGTTATATCAGTGCATCCTGATAGGATCGGGACCGTATATATATATATATATATGTAGATATTTACGTACACTAAATATAAAACAAAGAAAATATGGAATTGGATATTATCTAAAATAAATTAATATCATTCCCTTATTTATCAAAATGCTACTCATTTGATGAAATTGGATGGAATGGTCATTAGTGTCACAAAGTTCGTCAAAAATTGCCATTTTGGAACAACTTTTCAATCAAGTAGCCATTTTAATAGTGTCTCATCAATTCGATGGCCACCGGAGTAATTATCATTTAATAATTTTAGTTTCACAGCTATTACATTCATCATCTACTTTGATTTAGTGAACATAATTGGTTTTATAAACTTTTATTCAGGCACATTACATATATAATAATAATAATCAGCTATGTACATGATTTTCACACGTTTTTCGTACGGAATCAACTATATCATAGTGAAAAATGTAACATTACAAATCCATTTATATGTTTTTTTAAAATTGACATGATACTCTGTACCGAAAATCTCATATATATATACTATCAAAAAAAAAAAAAAAAAGAAAATCTCATATATATATATATATATATATATATATATATTCTGGTTGACTACTGTAAAAGACCTTTATGAAAAATTCAATAAAATATACTTGTCGAAACAATTTTAAAAAGTTTTGACCTCTAGAACTATTTTTTTTTTTTTTTTCGGATTTCTTGAATATGAGGTATTAAAAAATGGCATAACATTGGGAAAAAATAAATAAATGAAAAACAACAGTTCCAGTACTCGAAATATTCTTAAAGTTTCTTATAAATATGTTTCTTGAACTTATCATATTCATATATTTAAAAAAAAAAAAACATCAAAATTCATTATAATTGTTGAATTTCATTAAGGTCCTTATGAATGTAAAGGTAAGAGAGATCTATTAGTTTGTGTGTGTATATATATATATATATATAGTATGAACTTTCAAGTAGGTAGATCCTTTTAATTTTGGTAAGGACTTTGATGAAATCACAACGCTTTTTATGAATTTTGATAAGAATTTTTTGTGGATGTTAAGCTCATTGAAATCTACCTATAAATAGAATTTGAGAAATTTTCAAGTACTATAACTATTTTTTTGAATTTTCTTATATTTCTCTCATTTTTCCTATGCATTTATATTTAACAAAATCATTATAAATAGTTCTAGTTCTTGAAAAATTCTTAATTTTTATTTTATAGGTAGATTGCATTAAAATTATCATCCACACAAAAAAAAAATGATCAAAATTCATAAAAATTGATGTGATTTTATAAAGGTTCTTACTGAAATTAAAATAAGGGATCCCTCACTTGAAAGTTGTTATATATATATAGTTATTAAAGTTTAAATAAATAAATAAATAAATAAAGATATTAAGAGTAAATAAGTAATGTTACTTTGTCCAAATTTAGTGCCCAAATGATATGGCATCACTATAATCCATTCGTTTAAATTATGCAAATCCAATACAATTTAAATAAATGAATTATAGTGATGTTACATCATTTGGACACCAGATAATTTATAAATTATAATTATCTTCTTAAAATAGTTGTTTGAAACCGAAGTAATAAAAAAATAAAAAAAAAATACTAAATCAGTCACCTTCGTTGACTTATGTCATTGGCTCATCCCTAAAATTAAAATTTTAATCCAAAAAATTTATAAAGGGGACCATGTCTCATTTATAAGCCGGTACCATTAGTGGCAAAATCCAAGCTTTAACCCATTTAACATATCATTTTCATGATTTATGGTTGATAAGTTATGGGTCCAAACCCATTATGATGCTTTAGTTACGTGTCCCAACAAAAATTAATACTGCAACTCTCTCATTATCAAAATAAATAAATAAATAAATAAATAGATAAATCTTTAATGAGACGGTTTCACACACAATATGAAATATCTTCTTTATATTTAATTACAACTGTAATTATATGTGTAAATGTAATTAATTAAAAAAATTAGCTCCTTAAATTTGAAGGAAAAAAAACTAGATTGATTAAATTACATATAATATCATCTTGTCTATGAATATTATCTTTTGACCACAAAAATCAAATAAGTAAAAAAAGAAAAAGAAAAACATTTACTTAATTCTCTTTAGAATAATTAGCTTATTAAATAAGGGCATCTTTTCAAAACTAACCATAAAAATATATGAAATTTTAAATTTATCAATTCTCAAAATTGTTATTGTTTATGTCAATTTTTTAATTTTTTTTTGGACAAAAATTCCCTTGATAAATTTTCAATTTTGAATTCACTAGAATCATTTTTTTGAATTTTCCTATATTTCTCTCATTTTCCGATACCTTTATATTTAACAAAATCGGGATAAATAGTTTTAATACTTGAAAAATTCTCAAATTTTATTCATAAGTAGATTTCAATAAACTTATTATCCACAAAAAAATTCAGATCAAAATTCATAAAAATCGATGTAATTTTATCAAGGTCCTTACCAAAATTAAAATAACAAATCCCTCACTTGAAAGTTACTATATATATATATGTATACTAGAAATTATCGGTGGGCCGAATTCCACACATTGTTTCATCTGGAATCATAGTTTTATAGCTCTACAAAATTGTTTATCAAAATTATTTATCGATTAAAATTTGTTAAGCTGTTTTGTGGCGCTACCAAACATGCACTACTAATAATAATAATAATAATAATAATAATAATAATAATAATAATAATAAATCTCTAGTCAAGACCGCCGATCAAGACCTTCATTTTATAATATTACATCGGTAATCTTGTTTTTGTTTAATTATATAATTTTAAATAGCCAGCTCTATAGAGTAATAAAAATATACTATCTTGAAAATCAGTTCAGGAATTCTCTGACTAAAGAAGGATTATATATACATATCAAATGCGAGAATTCCTTCCTTCAAAAAAAAAAAAAAAAAAAATGCGAGAATTCCACATGCCATATGTTTTTGGTTCATAATTCCAATAAATAACGTTGTTAATTAATATTTTTAAATTTTTGTCTCCTCTGTTTTTTGTTGTTTCTAGTTTCTTGCTGTTTTGGCTCGTCTCGTGGGTGTGTCTCTTTTTGCTTGCTTCTGTTTTGGCTTCCTTTGCTGCCAGTCTGTTGGCCTTTTTTAGGTTGTTTGCCTTTTGTTCGCTTTTGTTTTGCGCTGCTTCTGGTAGCCCTTAATAAAGTGCCTTTCAAAAAAAAAAATTTAATATTTTTAAATTAACACCGGTATCTATATAGATGGCGTGCCTTTGTGGTTAGTGTTTGCTGGGTCAAATCGCAATATAAATTCCTACGCTTTGGCAAAAATGAGATCCTTTCGAATTCCATCGTCCCTACTTGCAAAATAGCATCCATGCAGCCACACATGCATGGATGATAAGTCTAAAACAATATGCAAGATCATGTGAATCTTTAATTATAAACGTATTGTCAGTCTCATTATAATCGTATTGTCAGTCTCTTTGTCATTAATATTGATCTAACAAAGTTGTCATAAACTTTTAGCAGTTCATTGCATATTTTTATCAGCTTTGCTTACTAATTAATTACTCAAATGGCAATATAAATTCCTACAATACTTTGGCAAAAATGGGATACTTTCGAATTCTATTGTCCCTACTTGCAAAGTAGCATCCATGCAGCCACACATGCATGGACGATAAGTCTAAAACAGTATGCAAGATCATGTGAATCATTAATTATAAACGTATTGTCAGTCTCGTTATAAACGTATTGTCAGTCTCATTATATTAATATTGATCTAACAAAGTTGGTCATAAACTTTTAGCAGTTCATTGCATATTTTTATCAGCTTTTCTTACTAATTACTTATGTGATCAACTCGGTATATAAATTGATTTCTCATTGATATATTATTAAGAACTTAAATTTGTCGATGAGAGATCATATCTCAGTTATACAGTGAGAGATCATATCAATTCATTTGTACGTTCATTCAATAAAAATATGGCATATATGTATTTATTTATAAACTTGATGGACCATGTCGCGACTGTTCCATCGAAATTTTTCTTCCGTTTCTCTATAGACCAGTAAACAATGGAAAATGTTAACCCATGGATCATATGATTGTTGGGTGTGCAACCAAAGTCCCACGTTGGCTAGATAAGGGGATGATCATGGACCTATAAGTATGGATACTACCTCCATTGGTATGAGACCTTTTGGATAGAGTCCCAAAAGCAAATTCGTGCAGGCTTAGGCTCAAAGCGGACAATATCATACCAATGTGGAGAATGTGAGATCCATACTTATAACAAGTCCTTGTTGGGTTTTGTGAAGCCTGAAATCAACCTAAGAACCCAAGTCTGGAAGGAAGCACTACGTAGACCGCGGCCTAGATAGGAGGCACACACAGCGGTAGATTCCAGAGAGCTAAGAGCGGTGTAGACCGCAACCAAGGTAAAGATGCACATACCATGGTTTTCTGAGCGGTGGTTTCCAAAGGTTTTACCGTTGTGCAGGTTGTGAGCTGCATACCCCTAGTAGGTTTCATATTATCAGTGTGTGTAATTGTGATTTGTGTAACCTGTGATTGTGGAATCAGGAGGATTTATGGCTTTACACAAATCTATGATTTTTTGAGGCCATAATTTTTTTTTTCTTGTCGAGTGAAGATGGATCAGAAAAAGATTCTTACAAGATTGAGAAATTCGATGGTACGAATTTTAGTTTCTTGAGGATGCAGATAAAGGATTATCTGTACTATAAATATTTATATTGGCCGATAAATGAGAAGCCGAAGAGTATATCCGACATAGATTGGATGGTCAAGTAGATGCCTAAGGGCATGGACAACAAGGAGTGAATAAATCGGTGTTAACTTATCTTCTTTGTATAAGAATAATGTTTCTTTCTTCTTAGTTCTCCATTTTATTTTATTTTTTATTTTCTTAAATCGGTGTTGTTAACTTATATTACGTGTTATGCAGTTTTAGAAAGAAACATTATTCTTATACAAAGAAGATACTGATATTATGTAGTCTAATAAAATTGGCTTTGTGGTTGTGGAGATTACATATGATCATTGAAATATTTAATGAAAGTTGTTGTGCATATAAACGTTTAAATGTTGAAATTTGATGAAATTGCAATGTTGAATTGAACTTAGATGAATTTCGTGAAGTTTGACCTTGTAGGTTTTTTTTTTTTTTTTGGTTTTGAGATGTACCTAGATTGTTTTTGAATTTGATAGAATAAATATTTAAAGTTATTGAAAAAGAAAATCAATTGTATCTTGAGTTTTACGCTGTGTTTGGTAAGAGGGAGAAATGGAGAGAGGGAGGGAGAGGGTTGGAGGGAGAGATCCAATCCATTATTTCGTTAGAGGGATAAGAGGAATGATAGAAGAAGAGGAGGGAGGTGTGATCCATCTGGGCCCACCAAAATGAATCCACCCAATGATGGGCAGATGAGAAAGAAGGGAGAGAGGATTGGAGGGGAATGACCACAATGCCCTCTAATTTTTCATTGCCCTCCAATTTTTTTAAGGGTAATATAGTAATTTTATAAATTAAAAACCAATCCATTCATTCAACCCTCTTTTCAATACCAAATAACATGAAGGATAGATGTTATTCTCTCATCCCTCCTACTCTCCCTCCCTCTTAATTCATCCATCCCTCATACTCTCCCTCCCTCCTACCAAACATAGTCTTAAAGAATGTATAAAATAAATAAATAAATAAATAAATAAATAAAAATTGGTATACTCATTGTATATGATATAATTCTCTAAAACAACCTCTTCTTTAAAAAATATATATATATATATATATACAGATTTTCTATTATCAGTTCGTCCTGACAATAAATATATCAGGACGAAGAATATGGACCACCAGATTTACATACTTTGACTCAAACTGTATGAACTTGTCAAAACTTCTCCATAATCTGTGATCCATATTCTTCATCCTGATATATTTATTGTCAGGACGAACTGACAATGGAAAGACTGTATATATATATATAATATAATATAAAAAAATAAAAAAATTAGAAAAATCATATTTTGACCAAAAATAATAAACAAATCACCTTGTTAATTAAAAATATATTATTAAAAGTCTTAATATAGATCACTTTTTTATACATAAAAATGATATTTATTGAATTTTACTAGATCGGCAATGTCTATTAGAGATTATTTTTAAGAGTAACTTAATAGAGATCGCTTAAAGAAAAAGTCTATAAGGGGAGTGTATTAGATTGGGATTTTAATGGACAATTTTTTGGTGTAAGGATTTTATGGATTTTAAAGACTATTAAGATTATATGGAGTAGACTTTTAGGATTCTGATAGAGTCTTTGAACTTTATTCATAAACTATTAGGATCATCTAGACTTTATTCCAAGACTTTCTTAGACTTTTTAAATATGTGCTCTATAAATTTACTAGCTAAAATACATGCTTGAGTTGAGAAATCCAAACCAGCTAGCTGGCCTAAACCGAAAAAAACCCAAACAAAATGACGCTCAAACCTATTTTAGTTGGTAGTAGTGGTCTTCACTTATAATATCACTCTCTAATCTCTCCCTCAACTCTCAATCAGTCTATTACACCAAACCTTCTTTATCACCAAGCTTTTATTTATTTATTTATTTAACAAATTTTCTAGAAAACAATTGAAAACACAAAATGGCAATCTCTCAATTACCCATATCTGATATCTCCCACAGAACCCCAAAGCCGAGTCATTGACTCGTCCCCCAAAAAGACCCATTAAGAGAAAACCCACCTCATCCTCAAACCCAGATCTATCAAACATCACCTTTTTTTTTTTTTTATACAATTTTTTACAAAAATCAATCAACCTTCACAAACCTATCTTCAGCAATCTTTAGTCCTCATAAACCTAGATCCCTCCAACATCCAACATATATCATCCAACAAAATCCACAAAGTCTGGGAAGAGAATCTAATGTTGAGAGAATCTTTAGGAAGATTTGGGAAGATGGCAAAGATTTGGGAAGATGAAACTGATGTTGAGAGAGAGTGAAAAAAAGTCTGGAAAGTATTATGGGAGAGGGCAAAACAATTTGGGGGTCAAACTATATATACATATCACTGAAAAGTCTGGAAAATCCATTTTGTCATGAAATCCTAAAAATCTTGATCTCAATCCAATACCACCAAACAATTTGCTGCCTCTTAAAAGGTTAGATCCAATACCATAAGACAATATAGACTTTTTAAAAAAATCTTAAAAGTTTCAATTAAATACCACCAGACTTACCTAACTTATTAAAAAGTCTCAATCCAATACCACAAGACTTTTCCTTCCCAAAATTGTCTAATAAAATCTTAAAACAACACACCCCCTAAATGTTTTCGGATCATTTTATAAGTGAACTTTTTGAATGTTTTTGTAGTAGTATTATATATTTTCTACAAAAATATCTAGGAAATTTACGTAAATAAATGTAGAATTTCTGTAAAGTATTGATATCGTTAAACATGTAGTGTATTTTTACATAATATTGTGAAAATTTCCGTGAAATATTAATGATATTTTCTAATATTTTTATCTACCTTTTTTGTTTTTTGTTTTTTAATTTTTTTTTATGCAATATATTTCTAAGAAATAAAAGTTTACGACATGAAAATAAAGTAGAATTTTAACCTATTAAAAATCTAAAGTAAATGATGAAAGACAGAACTGTAAATTGTAATAGTTATTATTCATAAAATAAAAAAAATAAAAAAAATTTAAAATACTTTAAAAAAAAAAAAAAAGCAAGAATTTTCAGCTTTAAGTCTTTCTTACAATAAGATGGCGATGATGAAGAGGATGATGATATGGTCATGGAAGATGTGGAAATAATTAGGCGTTTACTCAAAAAAAATGCTATTGATATATAAGTAATTGAGGAGTGCTAAATTTGCTCTCTCAACACACTCTTTGTTGCTATGTTGATATGTAGACAGTAATAAATGTTTTACATTAAAAATCTAATCTTTATAAATGGCCTACTTTTTCATTTTATTTACAGTATAAACCAACAACTAATTTCCTAAATTTCCCTTATTCATTTAATATCAATTTTTTACAATATATATATATATATATATATATATATATATATTATGACTGTGGTTTGTGTTGTTACTCAACGACTCTACAACTCTTTTTTCTCTACCGTTCCATTAACTCAACATTTACAAACAAAAATTGTTTTCTCACCATTGTTACAACTCTATCCAAATATTTTTTTTATTTTTTTAATTAAATAATTTTATTGTATTGGATTAAATTTTTATATTTAACTTATATCAAAATAAAGAAATTCAATTTAAAATTTTAATACAATACAATAAAATTATTTAATAAAACATATATTAAAAAATTACCTGAATATAGCTGTAACAATAGTGAGAAAACAACTTGTGTTTGAAAATGGTGAGAATTGAAGTTTACTACATATACAAGTTATGAAAAACAAATTAAGCAAAAAAATTCAATATAAAATTTAACCCAATGCAATAAAATTATTTAATATGAAAATGAATTAAAAAATTACCTGGATACAATTGTAACAATGGTAAGAAAAAAAATTATGTTTGAAAATGGTAGAACTACACAAACAAGTTTTGAAAAAGAAATTCAAATAAAAGAAGTTCAATATAAAAAAAATTATTTAATAAAAAAATTAAATTATTTTATAAAAAAAATTAAAAAAATTTCCTTAATAGAGTTGTAACAATATTGGTGAGAAGACAAAATAGTGAGAATTGGTGCACATACAAGTTATGAAAAAAAAAAATTAAATATAAAAATTTAACCCAATACAATAAAATTATTTAATATTAAAATCAATTAAAAAATTACTTGGACACAATTGTAACAATGGTGAGAAGATAATTTATGTTTGAAAATGGTGAGAACTGCACAAACAAGTATCCAAAAAGAAATTCAAATAAAAGAAGTTAAATATAAAAATTTAATCCAATACAATAAAATTATTTAATAAAAAAAAATTAAAAAAAATTATTTGTATAGAGCTATAAAAATGGTGAGGAAGCAATTTTTATTTGTAAATGTTGAGAGTTAAAGTTAACTCAGACCTGATGCAACTGTAGAAAAAAAAAAAAGGTTGTAGAGTCGTTGAGTAACGACACAAACCACATACATGATATATATTTTTTTATATTAAAAAAAAAATTGATATTAAATGAAGAAGGACAATCTAGGATATTAGTTGTTGGTTTGTATTGTAAATAAAATGAAAAAGTAGACTATTTATAAATTTTTAATTTTTAATGTAAAACATTTATTATTGTCCACATGTCAACACATGGACAGAGAGTGTATTGAGAGATTGGGTTAAGAGAGTGCATTTTTGCTCACCCACATTAACTAGAGGTAACCATTACCCCCCACCCCAAGTATTGACACGTGTCCCAAACTTAGTCTAAAGTTCAAAGTTAACTCAAAGTTAACCAAAGTTTGGGACACGTGTCAACACTTGGGGTGGGAGGTAATGGTTACCTCTAGTTAATGTGGGTAAGCAAAAATAAACTCGGGTTAAGAGAGTGAATTTAGCACTTCTCTAATCATATAACCATTCACCATGCATGATCAAGATCATCATCTTCAAGTAGCTCTTTCACGAATCACGAAGGTTATAATTATAAGGTAAAAAAAAGACCATAAATTCTCTCAAACAAGAAACCCTTTTTTTTCCCCATTGAAAAAAGCAAAGAAATTAATTTGTATTGCTCACAATACAAGTAATTTTGGTGACATATTGGGTTTGGAGAATTAAAAGCAGACTTTAGGGTTTCCCCAAGAGAGCAAACCCTCATTGAATGCCACGCGGTTTGCATTTGCATTTGCACCACACACAGACACAGCTTATGAGCTGACTTTGGCTTAGCTATGATATTATAGCCTCACTCTTCAGTTAATGCATTTGCTGTCATCTTTTGACTCTTTTGGGCTACCACCACCACCACCTTCTATTAGGTCAGCGTCTCTCGAAGGGTCTCTCTCTTTTTTTCTATATATGCTCAACACCCCACTGACTTCTGTCCTTGGACTATACTCTCTCTTAAGTCTTAAGTGTCTTTTGCTTCATTACTCTTTCGTTTTCTTTTTTTCATTTTTTAGTGAGGAAGTTGAAGAAGAAGATCAAGAAGCTAGAAGACATATTAATTTTCAGTTGAGAGACTAACTAGACTATATTTGTAATTTTTGTATTAGATGGGTCGACCACCTTGTTGTGACAAAGTGGGTGTGAAGAAAGGACCATGGACACCTGAAGAAGATATCATTTTGGTGTCTTATATTCAAGAACATGGCCCTGGAAATTGGAGAGCTGTTCCTTCCAATACAGGTTAACTAATTAATTCTTCATATTTTTCTTTTCTTCCTTTTGAAATTTCTTGATTTGGTTGATGATTTATTAATTGGTCTGCATAATGGTCACGTGGGAAGCAGTAGAATTTGATCATGATCTGATTTTTGACCAATATTTTTTTGTTTTTTTTTTGTTTTTTGTTTCAGGATTGCTTAGGTGCAGCAAGAGTTGCAGACTTAGATGGACAAATTACCTGAGGCCAGGAATCAAACGTGGTAACTTCACAGATCATGAAGAGAAGATGATAATCCACCTTCAAGCACTTCTAGGCAACAGGTGATTTTTCTATTAATTAACTCTCTCCTTTTTCTTTTTTTTAATTGAGCTCATGAAGTGCTTTTGTTCCAAGTAATTAATTGATAAATTGTGGTTGCAGATGGGCTGCTATAGCTTCATATCTGCCACAAAGAACAGACAATGACATCAAAAACTATTGGAACACACACTTGAAGAAGAAGCTGAAGAAGCTCCAAACAGGCACTGAAGGTCATGAGTCTAGAGATGATGGGTTGTCTTCATCAGCTTCACAGTCTATTTCAAGAGGCCAGTGGGAGAGGAGGCTTCAAACTGATATTCACTTGGCCAAACAAGCTCTATGTGAGGCCTTGTCCCCTGAAAAACCAAATATTTTACCTGATCAATTGAACCCCACCTCTAATATTGGGTTCATGAACTTTGCAAAATCAGCATCACAATCATCATCAACAACCACCACCTATGCATCAAGTACAGAGAACATAGCCAAATTGCTCAAAGGGTGGGTCAGAAATTCACCAAAATCAGCTTCTTCGAACTCAGCTGTCACTCAGCAGTCATTCAACAACAACAATTTTGCTGATGGGGGAGGAACAGAATCTACTTCTAGTGATGAGACTCCAAGTACCAAAGCAGACAACAAAGACAACAACAACAATTGCATGGAGCTACCAGAGGCATTTGAGTCACTGTTTGGTCTTGAGTCTTTTGATTCTTCAAATTCGGAGTTATCTCAATCCATGTCACCAGATGAGTCCTGCAGCTTCTTCCAAGACCACCGCCTCCATGACTGCAAACAAGAGCCCACTACTGCTCAAATGTCATTGCTTGAGAAATGGCTCTTTGAGGATCAACAAGTGAAAGATTATAATCTTATTAGTGACCTTAAATTAGATGAAAATACGCATAATATTTTCTAGAGTGGATCATCATCTTCTTTTGTTATAACCTATAAGTTTATTATTATTATTATTATTATTATTATTATTATTATTTGCTCTCTAGGGTATTATTGATCAGCTCATGATCATGATATAGAATTTCTTCTTCATATTTGGCCTTAATTATTATCATACAGAACTTAATTGTGACTTCTTCACAGCACTAGGAAATCAAAAAGTGTACATTTCAATATTATTATGTCAGATGTTTTTGAATATTTGAGAAATAAATAAATTTATCTTTATTGGAATGTGTTAATTAAATCACTTTGCATATATTTTTAACCTTTCTTGCCATTTTGGATCATATATTTTGTGAACTTAACTGCTCCCATGTGAACTTGCTCAGTCACAATTTATCATAATTTCTTATGGGATCTGGCTGTTAATCCTTTTATGAAGATCGAACTCTTATAAGGTTGGATTAAAATGAAAAATTAATTCAATAATTTAACAATATAATAAAAGAAACTGTTAAAATGTGCTTTTAAAATATATTTAATAAAAAGGTTATAATTTTTCAAGACATCAGAAGTTGTGCATTTATTGTATGAATAAATAAATATGAATTGCTTATTTAAAATTTGTGTGCTAAAGATGTGTTAGTTGGTAAATCAATTCACATTAATGATGATTTATATCACACATTAAAAGATGATTTATCTCATTTTCTATACTATATAAATATATATATATATGTTCAATCATATCAAAAGTTGAGATAAGATTCATAACAGTTAGATTGTTCAATCAAAATTCCCTTGATGTAGTGGGAAAATCATAAGATTGTTTTTTCTATTCGATGAAATGTCATGGTTTTTCTGAGATTCTTCTATACTTTCTTGATGGTTAGATAAAGAAAGGGTAAAGAGAAAAAAGTATTTAATATAAATGAGCAATCTTAGTAAAATAGGACACATGCTTTTATTTATGGATAATGCTTGGGTACTAACCAGTCAGCACTGAAAATAATGACCCATCAATTAAAATGTAGCACATGGCCTAATCTGTGAAGAATGTAAGGAGATAAATATAAAAAGTAAAAAAAAAAAAAAAAAAAAAAAGACCATATGCTACACTTCAATTGGTGGGTCAGTATTTTGGGTGCTGACCGGTCAACACCCAAGCATTATCCTTTATTTATTAGATGTTGTGAAGAATTAAAGTTTGACCTTGCTTTCTTATGAACTTGTGCATGCCAAGAAAGGGAACAAAGTCAACCACCATGCAGCTGTGATAATTATATAAAAAAAAAAGTTAATTGAATTTGAAGGACAAAGTAAATATGTGAAATAAATTGTCAGCTAAGAATGGGGAAATCTTGATTGCTTTACTTAAGGAAAAAAAAAAAAAAAAAAACCCCAAGTTAAAATTATTAATTTAATGTCATGTGTTAGATCTCTAACAGCTCAAAGAATGAAAAGCATAATCAAAATGAATAACAATTTACTACTTGTAGCAACTTTTTAAAAAAAAATATGCTCATTTAGAAAAAAACAATTCTAACTTTTCTTTCTTTGTATTTTGAGTTGTAATTAAACACTATTAAATAAATATAATTAAAATTAAAATAGTTTTGATGATGATGAATATTGAATGATGATAGGAAAAGTATTGAAAACTAAGTGAAGGTTCACAGGATGCTCTTGTTGTGGTACTTTCACTTTCAGCCTCTCTCACTGTGTGTGTGTGAATTGTATACCAGCAGTGAGAATTTGTGGATAGAAATTAAATTGCTTTGGAAATATGCAGATTGTTATTAAATGCTCATGTGAAGAGTTTAATTTTTCTTTCCTTCTTTCTTTTCTTTTTTATTATTTTTATTACTGTAAAAGTTGAAAAAAAAAATAGTATTCTGGAAAGTCATGAAAGCATAAGCCCCGCATGAGCACCATTACCCAATACCCAGATGCCAACTAGAATGAAGAAGAAAGGAAAAAAAAAACAGTCAAAAGGGGTTGCTTTTTTAGGTTTAGATAATGAGGAGTGCTAGATACACTCTCTCAACTCACTCTCTCAACCCACTCTTTCTTCTCCTTTTGACACTTGTCCTATATTGACTTTTTAGAAATAAATTTTAGAACCATCATTAATGAATTATTTTTTGATGTTATTTAAAATTCAAATCATCCACATCTTCCTAAATTGCCCTTTTTTTACACCAAATTATCATTTCCAAATATGTAAGAAAAATCTTCGAAGGTAAAATGGGTTGAATAATATTTATTAAATTTATTTTATATTTATTTTTAAAAAGTAGCAAATATATTATTAACAATATTTAAGTTATTAAAATACAATAAACATTGGTATCTTGTGTTTTTTTAGTATATTTGAGTTTTGATATTATTAATGAAATTTTAATTATTTTTTAACTATATTTTTTAAATTACGTAAAAATAATCACTTTATAAAATATGATGAACTTATGATAATATAGATAAAAATGATAATTTTTCAAGTATAAACTATGTTTGATATGATATTTTAGAAAATAAAAAAGAGGTATATAAAATAATAATAATAATAATAATAATTAAGAAAAGGACTATGATAATTAGGTGTTAAAAAAAGGGCAATTTAGGAAGATATGATAGTTTGAATTGTAAATAACATGTAAAAACAATTCATTAATGATGGCTCTAAAATTTATTTCAAAAAAGTAAATAATGGACAAGTGTCAAATGGAGAAAAGAGAGTGGGTTGAGAGAGTGAGTTGAGAGAGTGATTCTAGCACTCCTCTTAGATAATTTACAATACCGTAATATTGTCAGGGCAATTGGTATATATATATATATATATATATATACAGTTTTTCTATTATCAGTTCCAACCGACAAAAGTTATATCAGTTCCTTTTATGTGGGCCACTGGATTTAAATACTTTGACTAACAAGTGCATACAGCCAAGTCAAAATATTTAAATCCAGTGGCCCACATACACGAAACTGATATAACTTTTATCAGTTCGAACTGATAATAGAATTTCTGTGTATATATATATATATATATATATATATATATAGTCTTTCTATGGTCAGTTCGTCATAACAATAAATATATTAGGGCGAAGAATGTGGACCATATATTATGGAGAAGTTTTGACAAGTACTTTGAGTCAAAGTATATAAATCTAGTAGTCCACATTTTTCGTCCTGATATATTTATTGTCAAGACGAACTAATAATAGAAAATCTGTATGTATATTTATATATATATATATATATATCAGAAATTCTATTATCAGTTCGAACTGACAAAAGTTATATCAGTTCTTTGCATGTGGGCCACTGGATTTAAATACTTTGACTTGGCTGTATGCACTTGTCAGTCAAATTTTATATACAAGGAATTGATATAGTTTTTGTTAGTTCGAACTGATAATAGAAAAACTGTATATATATAAAGTAATTTTCCAATAAGGATTTTTATAATACACACTTTAAGCACCTTTTGATAAAATTGCATATAATCAAATGTTTTTTGATAAGAGTTTTTTGTATGCATCCTAAGAAAATTAAAATATACATTTGGTAAAAATTTGGAATTTTTTTTGGATTTGAGAACTATTTTTTATTATATTTCCATATTTTTAAATGTTTTATCTTCAAAAAAAAATCGAAAAAAATTGGTTCTTGCACCCGATTTTTATTTTTTTTTTTCCATAAATGTATTTCAATATTTTAACCATCCATACAAAAAATCAAATCAAGATTCAATATATTTCATACAATTTCATCAAAAGGTGCTTAAAGTGTACATATGCGATTAAATCAAACACAATCTACCACTTACTCTATATTTTGTAATACTTATACCTTTTCATTTTATCACACAAAATGTTAGTACTAAGAGCAATTCAAGGCAACAGACTCGTTAATTGAGGTTGTTGGAAAAGTTAGATGAGCCATATCAGTAGATGTGTTGATGTGGCTCCAAAAGACCGTTAAATAGTATTCTTCAATTAAGAATATCATTTTTCAGATTTTATTTTATTACTTTTTATTGTGTTTTAACAACTTTATATGATTTCAAATTTAACAACTCTTTATAATTTCAAACAATTCATTAAATGCTTTCATTAAAATAATATAAGACTAATTCTATTTGAAGAGTCTTTTGGAATGAGTCATCTTTTCTCACTCTTCACATTGCAACATAGATAAGCAAATTGATATTTAAAAAGTAAAATTAGAAGAGGCTTTTGGGGTTGCTCTAAAAATGTCAAATTAATTTTATATATTGTATGATTACTGTATCTAACATTGCTCGAAAATCAATTTGATAATAACATTTAATCTTGAATGTTGTAGATATAATTTTTATACCGGTAATGCAACAAGATACAAAATTGTCAAAAAAATATATATATATATTATTGTAAGATATTGTATTTAAAAATCAAATTGATAAGAAGACCTAATATATGGAATAGTTGAATGTTATTGCAGATAGATATTTGATAGCTAGCAAGACGACCTTTTCCACGTTTGAATAAAGAATTAAAGATAAAGAGGGTATTAAATAGATATGCTCCCTATTGGTGTATCAACAGGTGGTGTCATGCATGGAGATTGAAGGGTTGGATAGAAGCAGCATTATAACCTCTCTGATGATCACAAAGAAAAAGTCAAGATCTGAATCTGATCACTTATTTTTCCTTTCAATATGAGATTGAATTTGATTTTTCTTCAATTCATTTAGACATTTCAATTACTGCATTTACGTGGTGAAGTGATTGATGGATCCATATCATGATCAAGCTGGCCTGCATTTTAATTCAATCTGTACTCTTCACACACTATTTCTTCATATCTATTACTTGTATAAAAAAAGAAAGTGGTCAGTTACGATTATAGCATTTTTTATTTTTTTTAAAGTAAAATTATAACTACAACCCTTCAAGTTTCTCATTTTATTTTCTTTTACTTTCTTTAAAAGTAAAATTATAGTTACAACTCTTCAAGCTTATATATGTACTTAATGGACATGATTTAGTAAGATTTTAATTGTTGCGTTCCTTAGATTTGAGTTGAACGTAGAATGACAAGTATAACTTTTCGAGTTTATAGGATTACTTAATTGACAGGTCTTAGTAATAGTAACACAGCAGAGACTGTATAGTAAGGATTTTTTATTATTTTAAATTGTAAAATGGGACTGGGGATGAAAATATAATTTTCTATGTATTTAATGTGTTGAAAAAAAAAAGGTAATTATACAGGGGTGGAAATGTGAGTTGTGTGAAACTTTATGACTTGTGGATTATACAATTGACGTGTGTAAAGTGAAAGGCAATAATTTTTTTTTTTTTTTTTTTTTAAATAAGTCCAAGCAGTGGTTTCTGATCAAATAGAAAAATAATTAAATCATCCACATGTTATCATGGGACACGTGGGAATGCATGATGCAATGAGGTGGTAAAGAGAATTGGAAGTGTCAAAAGCTGGTAAGAGGTGGCTGAAATTCCCTTAACAACTTATAGTGTAAAATATACCTAGAGGGGGGTGAATAGGTGTGTGCCCAAATTCTTGCACTTCTTTTTCACACAACCAATTTATGCACACTTAGAGAATTTAACAAGTGAATTTCTTTAACAAGTTAATATGTATTCAATTAAGCAAGTGTTAAAACAATACAAGTTAAAGTAAGTAAAGAAACTAAACTGCGAAAATCAACACGAGATTTTTACGTGGTTAACCTCCGAAGAGGAAACATCCACGGGTTGATACTACAACCACTGGCAAACCGTTAAAAGATACACACTCAAAAAGCAATCAACACATGATACACTCTCCAAGCTATCAACTCATATTCTACCCTCAGGCCTAGTGAATCACTTTGCCTACACCTTATCCGAGATGTGACTCTCACACCTCTAAGAAGCAACTTCCTATCCAAGACGCTCAAGTCTCTAGGAAGATTCCTTGCTTGACTATCTGGATCCTCCCGATCCTAGCCAAGGCTTCTTGCTTAACTATCCGAGTCCTCCCGACTCTAGTCAAGACTTCTTGCTCAAGTTAAAACTTCACTCACTTCAACAAGAGACTTCCTCCTTTTGCAAGGCAATGATCTAAGTGAAGTGCACATAAGCAATATGATGCAATGACAATTAAATAAAGCAAGTAGATCAAACACACTCTATGAACATGCAATTAGAGAACTAGATTATGCTTTCAAAGATCAATCACAAAGATATCTAGAAACTTAAGCATGTTAATCAAACAAGAATTATATTAGAATAATAGAGATCACAATCAAAATATCTTAGTTCTTAGTACATGTGACTAAACCTAGAAAGCAACAATCAAGCTCAAGAACACAAAGTATTTCTAGATTCAAGTTCATGTTCATCAAGATTAGCTAAAAGATGTTCAATCAAAAATCACAAAAGCTAATCTCGAAAATCAATCAAACAAATCTAAAAGTTGAATCAAAATCATTCTAAACATTTTTCCTTAATAAAATAAGAAGATCCATCAAGTTGATCATAAAAGAAAATGGAAAGAAGATGATTCACTTACAAATGATGAACACACGAATGGAGATCAAATCACTACAAACAATTTGTACATCATTTGACTTTGAAAATGCTTGGTACTTGTTCCTCTCTTCAAAACCAACAATTTTGGTTTTTGAAAATCTAAAATCAAAGTTGATTTGAGAGAGATATGACAAAAACAAAGTTGGACAAGTTGTAAGAAATTCTGCACGAGTTTTGAATATAAATTGAGGGAAGATGATGTGGAAAGGAGAGTGACTCGGGCAGCCAATACCACCACACCACCTCAGCTCCCCGAGGAGGCGCATGGCCTCCACAGGGGCAAAGGGATGGCCTTCCCGAGATGGCCACGTGCCATCTCGGGGGAGGGGTGTTTTTAACAATTTGCCATCCCACTTCCTCTTCGCTCTCTTTCACGCTCTCGTGTTCTTCGGCCTTCGAACTCCGAATTTGAATCCGTTTATAGATTATGAACTGTAACTCCCTCACGAACATGGAAGTTTACAAAACTTTTACAAAAGATATGGAAATCGACTCGATAAACAAAGACGAAAACCATGCATGATAAATACACGGAAAGTTTCGTAACTTCCAACTCGGAACTCGAAAACTTATGAATGAGTAACTGAAATGTTTGGAACTTAATAAGAAATAATATGAGAACATATTCAAGTCCGATATCAATAAAACATAAACAAACAAATACAAGAACACACATGTATGTCATTTCCTAGAAATAGTCCTAGAACATGCAATTTTACAAAAGTTGTCAAATTAAATCTAATGCATGTGCATACTATAGTATGTGTGTGAATGTGTTATACCAATTAAGCGCAACAATGCAGGGACACAAATGTATACAATGTGTGTGTGCACGTTTACGCCTTGCAAGAGGAAAAAGAATCTCGATACCTTAGCATCCAAGTAAACACCTTTCCTCTTAAAGACGAACTTTGCATGCGAAGTTGCTTTCCTTCTTTGAAGCTTGATATAATCACAAATCACCTAAGCAACTAAGCAATACAAACAAAGAGTGTTTTGTTATGGAATCAAGCCAACACAAATCTAAAACCTAACAGTGGCAATATATATATAGAATAAAATAAGAAGAGAGAAAGGTGGCAAGTGGTTGGATAAGGAGAAGAATAATAATATAAAATAAGAAAAGGAAATAAAAGAAAGAAAATTGAAGAGGAGAGAGAGAAGGGTCATTTGACCAAAATAGAAAATAGAAATAGAGAAAGAAAGAAAGTAGAAACCGAGAGAGAGAACCAAGAGATTGAAAATTAGGAAGAGAGAGACCAAGATTCAAATAGAGAAAGAGGGATGTTTTGAAAGACAAAATAGAGGAAGAAAGAAGTAAATAGAAATATAAGAAAACAGAGAGGTTCGGGCAAATAGAAGAAAAGAACAAGAACAAGAAGCCGAGAGAAATAATTAGAGAGAAAAAGAAAGAATAGCTTAAGGAAGAAGAAATAAAGTTATTGATGAAGAAATATGCATTGGATATATAACAGATAAATGATTTCAGTTTGGCCTCTACGTTTGGGATACAATAAAGTTTATTGAATTATCTCAATAGATACTAAATTAAGTTTCATGTACTTTAGAGTGGATCCAGAAATAAATGAATTCAGGAGGGAACCAGTCCCAAGACAGATTTGAGCACATGAATTATGTGGGTGGATACTTTTACTAAAGTTATTTGGCAGTGAATGATCAAAGTTAACAATGGAGTGTTGTTGGTTTTGTTCTCGAAGATATTAAGATTCTTATCCAAGGAGGTTTGGGTTTTAAAATACCAGGCTATTTCTCGCAATGTAAATGGGATGGGCCCATAACCTTGCCTCCATGGCTTTGTCCTTTAGAAGGAATGAAGGATTCATATGTGGAAAGATAACTTTCCCAGTTGTTTTGTTTCTTAGTTCGTCTGTTTTGTTTTAGTCATGTTTATGTCAAAAAAAAAAAAAAATTACTATGTGATTTGTGTTTTTAGAATTGATTTTTGATTTGTGGGTGTTGAATTGTATTGTAGGCTTGTTTCAAGGGAAATCCATTCGGGATAGTTCCAGGACCTTTCAAGCTCTTTTGACTGTGCATGAGATCTAAACCTGGGAATATAGTGTTTAATATCTGACTCTGAGATGCTCCTTTGATAGATTTATCATAAATTTTCTTGGCTCTCAATTTAGTTTACTAATTGGCAATTGATGTTAAAGAATGACAACCTCTTGAATTGTTTTATATTTTTGTTTGATTGTGTAAGAAATTTAAAGTAACATAATATTTACGTGCATGATAAATAATGAAACCCTTTAGATTGAGGGCATTGCAATCTGGTTAATAAGGCAAATGAAGATGTTATATACCTAGGTATAATATAACTTTTATCATCAAATACTTGATGGGGTTGAAATCTTTTTAAATTTTGGTTTAGGTACTTGGTAGATTATGTGATACAAATATTGATTGTATCTTTGTTATGTTAAGTGAGTTACACAAAGTATGTCATTTTGTTTCTTTGTAATTTCTATAGCAAATAGATTATTCGATTTTGTTGTATTTTCATTTTTATATTCACATGTTTAATTGGGATGGTTTCTTTTATAAATTCATGGAGTACCTTATTTCTAGTAGAGGCATGCAAAATTGTTTCGCTTTATCAAGCATAACTATTCTTAAATAACCTATAATCCGAAAAGAAAACACAATATATATATATATATATATATATATAAATGCGATAAGATCTTTAATAGTGTCTGAGAAAAATTCATGATTTATTCAAGCTCGAGAAAAAAAAAAAAAATCTAACAATTGATAAGACCATATGAGTCTTCCAATTTGAATGAACCCTTAAGTAAAACAGTAAAATTCTTGGGCAAATACGATAAATTTAGATATATATATATATATATATATATATATATATCAATCTTTCTATTATCAGTTCGAACTGACAAAAGTTATATCAGTTCCTTGTATGTGAGCCACTGGATTTAAATACTTTGACTGACAAGTGCATACAACAAAGTCAAAGTATTTAAATCCAGTGGCTCATATGCAAGGAACTGATATATAATTTTTCTATTATCAGTTCGAACTGATATAAAATATATCAGTTCATTGCATGTGAGTCATTAGATTTAAGAGATGCTTTGACAAGTACATGCAGCAAAGTCAAAGCATTTAAATCCAATGGTTCACATTCTTCGTCCTGATATATTTTATATCAGTTCGAACTGACAATAGAAAAACTATATATATATATATATATATATACAATTTTTCTATTATTAGTTCGTCCTTACATAAAATATATCAGGATGAAAAATGTGGACTATTAGATTTACATACTTTGACTCAAAATGTATACACTTGTCAAAACTTCTCCATAATCTATGGTCCACATTCTTCGTTTTGATATATTTTATATCAAGACGAACTGATAGTAGAAAGACTATATATATATATATATATATACATATATACGGTCCCGTTTTGGTCAGTGCACATTGATGTAACTACATCAATACCAATGCATATAGACTACTGATTATGGAAAAGTTTTAACAAGTACATACACTTTAAGTCAAAGTATGTAAATCTAATGGTCAATATCTAACGCACCGATGAAGTTATATCAGTACGCACTGACTTGAACATTTATATATATATATATATACAGTCTTTCTGCTGTCAGTTCGTCTTGATATAAAATATATCAGGACGAAGAATGTGGACCACAGATTATGAAGAAATTTTGACAAGTACATACACTCTGAGTCAAAGTATGTAAATCTAGTGATCTATATTCTTTATCCTGATATATTTTATATCAGGACGAACTGACAATACAAAAATTATATATATATATATATATATATTCTATTATCAGTTCGTTCTAACAATAAATATATCAGGACGAAGAATGTGAATCACTAGATTTACATACTTTGACTCAAAGTGTATGCATTTGTCAAAACTTTTCTATAATCTGTGGTCTACATTCTTCGTCCTGATATATTTATTGTCAGGACGAACTGACAATAGAAAGATTGATAATATATATATATATATAAACAGATTTTCTATTATCAGTTCGTCCTGACAATAAATATATCATGACGAAGAATGTGAACCATTAGATTTACATACTTTGACTCAAAATGTATGCACTTATCAAAACTTCTCCATAGTCTATGGTCTATATTCTTCATCTTGAAATATTTATTGTCAGGACGAACTGACAATAGAAAAACTATATATATACATATATATATATATATATATATTCATGTATGCATATATACAGTCTTTCTATTATCAGTTCGAACTGACAATAAATATATTATGACGAAGAATGTTGACCACAGATTATGAAGAAGTTTTGACAAGTGAATACACTTTGAATCAAAGTATTTAAATCCAGTGGCCCACATGTAAGGAACTAATATAACTTTTATCGGTTGAAACTGATAATATAATTTCTGTATATATATATATATATATATTTTGCATACTTTTCAAAATACTTCTCTGGCTGATTAAAGATCAGCATTGGTATGCGTGCCATTTATATACAGGTATGTATATCGCGTCAACCCCATTTAACCTAACAAGTAAATAAATCATGTTCTGGTCGGTTTGTATCTTGCGACGGTGCAACTTTAACAATTTCTGCAAAATAAATAAATAAAATAAGCGGATTAATTGTATTGGGTCATGACTCATGTGATCAACCTCGAAGACCGAAAAGTTTTTCGAAGGTACAATTAATTATAGATAAAATAAGGGACTTTGAAAGAGAACTGATGACTCATTTTTCAAAAACTTTTGTTAAATAGTGTGATTAACTGATTATATCCAAATTAACAAAGCCTAATATGTGTTTTTATAACATTTTAATCATTCACAAAAACTATTGCAAAACATTTCTAATGATATTATCCAACACAAAACAACGATGGAACATCTTGTCCCCTCCACAAATGCTTTAAACGAAACTATGCATGATAGCATATGTTTAATAAAATACACGACGGTTTAGCAGAAAGTTCAAGTCCGTAATTTAAAGTTTTTTATTTATTTATTTATTTATAATTTTAAGTCTGTAATTTAAAGTTACTTCCACAAAGTTTGGAGTTTAATCCTCTCATTGGTACTTACATAAGACCATAGTTTATTGTTTCCAGCCAAAAAATTGTAAAGTTTTGTGGAAGTTCACACTAAATGTGTTTTGGAGATTCCGAGTTATAAAATAAATAAAAAACATAATAAGATCTTAATTCTCAATGTATATGATTAGATGAGGTTGATTCAATGGTAAACCCCGCACACCTACACCATAAAGTTACGGGTTTGAGTCATATCCATCTCTAAAAACCCCGAATTAAAATAATACTTGAAAAAAAAAAAAAAATCTCAATGCACATTTGTTAGGATGACTCGACTCATTTATTAAATAAATTATATCAGTAATGTCTTGTTGTTTAACAAATGAGACATGTGTTGGTTATATTTTAACATTGATTTAGGAAACGAATATTCTTTGAAAATCCTTCAACACATAACACAAATCGAAATCCAACGTACCCATAAACAAAAAATTACCAACCCTAGAAAATAAAATACTGACCAGGTTTTTAAATTAGCACAAGAACATTCCCAATGTACAATATTACAATATACTGACAGCTAGAACCCTAATAGATTCTTGATGTTTTTGCTATATATATATATATATATATATATATCCTTGTCTTTGGGTTGTAAAAAAATAAAATAAAAAGAATAATTCTAGCATATAATTTCTTTATTACTTTAAAAGTTTATAATATTATAGGGTTTGGACCCATATGTATAGTGTATGGATGTATGCATGTAATTTTGACAACTAAACGGTACTTATAGGGACACAAAGTCATGTGTGTCACTATTTCGAAAAAAAAAAAAAAGTCATGTGTGTCCCTCATGCATGACCTTTTTCTAAACCCACCTCAGCTTGCTGCATTAAAGTGCACCATGTGGAGACAGTACGACTTTGCACACAAGATCTGGCCGGAATCTATTCAATCAGGATTAATATAATAAAATATTCGACGGTCTCTATGTATTAGTAATAACTAATAGGGAAAGTATCATTTTCCCCCCTGTAGTTTACCATATTCATAAAGTTGCCCCCCTAGTTTCAGAAATGGTTGGTCTTCCCCCTCTAGTTTGCCATATTCGAATATTTACCCCCTACCGTTAGGATTTATGTTAAATAAGGGTTTGACCGTTAAATACAAAGGAGAAAATACATTTTCCCCCCTGTAGTTTGCCATATTCATAAAGTTGCCCCCCTAGTTTCAGAATGGTTGGTCTTCCCCCTCTAGTTTGCCATATTCGAATATTTACCCCCTACTCTTAGGATTTTCGTTAAATAATGGTTTGATCGTTAAATGCAAAGGAGAAAGTACGTTTTTACCCCTAATAATAACGTTGAATTTAAAAAAAAAAGAACAGAATTAGCTTAACAAGGTATATTTAATAATTATTAAAAGATATTAAAAATAATATTAAAAAATTAAAAACATCAATTTCAACTTTCAAGCCTTAATTATCTCTCTCTCCCTTGAAATTAAAAAACAATTATTAATTATCTCCAGATTCAATCTCTACCATCCATCTCAAACATGGACGGTGGAGATAATTATATAAAAAAATATTAATATCAAAAATTATAAAATAATATAATTGTAAAAAAAAAAAAAAACTAATCAAATTATATAATAATAATAATAATAATAATAATAATATAATTGTAAAAATAAACAAAAACGATATTAAAAAAATCTCACTTTCTCTCTCTCAACATTATCTGTGATACTTTCCCTATTATTATTAGATTCATTAGCAAACACCACCTAACTTTTTATTTTGTTTTATTCTCGCCAGGCGATAGGATGAAGAAAAGAGAGAGATTAATTATCACAGATAATGTTGAGAGAGAGAAAGTGAGATTTTTTTAATATCGTTTTTGTTTATTTTTACAATTATATTATTATTATTATTATTATATAATTTGATTAGTTTTTTTTTTTTACAATTATATTATTTTATTATTTTTGATATTAATATTTTTTTATATAATTATCTCCACCGTCCATGTTTGAGATGGATGGTGGAGATTGAATCATGGAGATAATTAATAATTGTTTTTTAATTTCGAGGGAGAGAGAGATAATTAAGGCTTGAAAGTTGAAATTGATGTTTTTAATTTTTTAATATTATTTTTAATATCTTTTAATAATTATTAAATATACCTTGTTAAGCTAATTCTGTTCTTTTTTTTTTTTTTTTTAAATCAACGTTATTATTAGGGGTAAAAACGTACTTTCTCCTTTGTATTTAACGGTCAAACCATTATTTAACGGAAATCCTAAGGGTAGGGGGTAAATATTTGAATATGGCAAACTAGAGGGGGGAGACCAACCATTCTGAAACTAGGGGGGCAACTTTATGAATATGGCAAACTATAGGGGGGAAAATGTATTTTCTCCTTTGTATTTAACGGTCAAACCCTTATTTAACAGAAATCCTAACGGTAGGGGGTAAATATTCGAATATGGCAAACTAGAGGGGGAAGACCAACCATTTCTGAAACTAGGGGGGCAACTTTATGAATATGGTAAACTACAGGGGGGGAAATGATACTTTCCCTAACTAATAGACTCAAAGGTTCACGTCGTCAGATAAATGAACAAATAATGATATAAACCTCTCTAAAACACCATGTATGTGTTCAAAACATATCATATCTCTATATTTTAGTAATCAACGGACCCAAAAGTTCTGTCAAGTAAAAGTTTGATATATTAATTAGGGATGTCAATGGAGCGAATTGGGGATGGATATCCTATATCCATCTCCATATCTATTTTAAACATATAGTCAAAGTTTTAAAATTTGGAAGGCGGTGCGAGGCTAGAAGGCCTCCGCTAGGCAAGGCAGTTGCCTCAGGTGATCGAGACGGCCCCCTAAGCCAGAAAATTGAAAAAAAAATTATAAAAATTTTATAAAGAAAAAATATTCAATAAATGAATCATATTCAACAATAAAAACATAAAATATCTCAAACAAATTAAACATTACTAAAAAAAAAAACACCATCTTAACGATAAATTATCACTATATATCTAATGAATCCCATGAACTATCATTTGTGTCAAGTGGCTTGAAATGTGAATCCAAAGTGTCATCCCCTCCAACATCATCATCTGAAGTTCCAAAAGAGTCGTATTTGTTTGAAATGTCCTCCCACCCACATTCTTCATCCACCTATTGCAAAGCCTTTCCTTTGTCTACCAAATAATAAAAAGTAATATTATAATTAAATATATCATTCTATCTAAGTAAAACATATTAAATTTAATTAGAGAATTACTTACTTGTATTTCTCTTTCTCTTTCCTCTTACTTGCTAGCTTCCATTCGGTTGACTTATGTCCACATCTGTGGATGTTCCCCCAACTACATCTTCCTCAACCATCCACTCATCACCTAAATGCACATCTTCACTAACCAATGGATCCTCATTATCATTTAGTGTCTTTTTCTTTAAGAATTTGTACTGCAACCTTTTATTGTACATTATGTACACCAAGGAATTCAATTTCTTTGTGCTTAATCGATTCCTCTTCTTCGTATTAATCTACAAAAAATTTGTAGGAAATTGTTAATTAGGGAATACTAAATTTCTTTTAATCTAGTATTACAATTCTAAGTAAACCCATACCAAATTAAATGTACTCTAATTACTTTCACAAGCCGATGATGAGCAAGTGAGACTTAAAACCTTCACAACAAAACTTGTAAGTTTTGGAGCTTCGTCTCCATATGCAATCCACCAATGAGCTACAATGAGAATAATAAACACTATTCAGTTAAGACAATACTATAAATTTCATAAATAAATTGATACATGTAAACAATAACTTTATATATCGGGGCTAAGATTTTCAATGAGACCTTTTGCACGTCTATAGACAAAAAAACCCTTGCTTATGCTTAAAGAGATTAAGTTGTAAATTAGCCTTTAATCTTGCCTCCTCATTAGGAATAAGTTTTTCCATGCACACCATCAACCCAACTTTTATCTCTAGATGAGTGGAAAAATCATCTAAATATTGGAATCGGGGATTCAGATAATATGCAGCTGCGTGCAAATGGCGATGCAATTGAAACTCTCACGTATCATCAATGATTTTCCATATCTTCTTGTAAGCTCATTCCTCATTTCCCAAATTTGCGGCTATCTCCTCATTAGCCTTGTCCATGACACCATAAATGAATCTCATTCCGGGCAATTGTTCAGAATCTGTCATCCTCAATACACTTACACAAGGTCTATTTGTGTTCAGTGCATAAGGACATGCTACCCCAAAAACTGTTGTTGAAGATGATCTTCTTGATTTCCCTTCTCTTGGCCTTTTCTGCCCGACTACATCCATTCCATTCCTTTAAAGTAAACATTTGCTCTAAATGTTACCTCAGACTTAACATTATGTCTAATGTCAATAATGTAGTAGCAAATATTGTAGGAGTAGGACAAATCAATTCTTTTTTAGTGTGCTTCCTCATCAAAGCCAACACCCATCCATGGCTCTATATGATGTTACTCACCTATTACAGCACAAGAATAAAATATTAACATATATGAAATGATTTATACTAAATATAAAGCATTTCTGTAATGATTTATACCATCTTCACTTTCTTCAATGCACTTTGGTGTTGATGTAGAGATCCAATTTTCTCAAGTATTAGATCAATATAATGAGCAACACACGGTGTCCACCATAGCCGTGTCCTCTTCTTCATCGACATTTCACCCGCTTTCTTATAGTTTGATGCATTATCCTTCACCACTTAAACCACAAGGTCTTCTCCAACTTCTTCAACTATTGAATCCAGTAGGTTAAATAACAATATAGCATCTCTAACTACATCACTAGCATCAACCGACTTAAAGAACACGGTGCCATGCGGATTGTTTTTGAGGAAGTTTATCAACTGTCTTTCTCTCATATCCTTCCACCCATCCGACATAATAGACACCCTGTTTGACTCCATGTTTTCAATACTTCAGCAACAATTGCTTGAGTATTGCCTTATTCCTTTATCAATAGTGATGTGCTCAACTCATGTGTTGTAGGTGGTTTTAGACCACGCCCGTAACACTCAATCGAACGGAGCATTTTGACAAACGATGGACTACTAGCAACATTAAAGGCAGGTCCATTCTCGTAGAAGAAGTTGGATATGTCCAAACATGTGTTTTCACGTGCCTCATTCTCAAGTCCTTTTTGCTCCCCCCCACCCCACCCCACCCCACCCCTAAATCCTCCACCGTATCATTTTCGACATTTAGGATAAATCTATCCATTGGTCCTCTAATTCCTCTTTTAGTAACATTACGTGAGCTTAAACCTATTTGGATAGACTGCTAAGGGTGACACAATTGTCGATCCTTTCTTCCTACATCAATTGTGTCCTCCTTTTCGCATTATCATTTTCATCATATAAGTTTTGATTTCTTCCTCACTTCTGGGGCGACATTTGTACACGAGACAATATTACCCTGAACACCTGCAAGGTGTTCTTTCATCCGATACACTCCCCCTTCAATACTCTATCACAAAATTTTCATTGGATGTACATATATCCCTTTTGTTCATCCATTTTAACCTCAACCCCATACTTCCAAGCCAGATCTTTTCGATTCGACATCTCCAATTCTACAAAAAAAATAATCAAATAAAAACACACTATAAAATTGATTGATCGAGCCATTTCAATACCGTAGTTTGGACCCCATTTCTTATACCTTGGTTGATTCCTAGGTTAAAATCAGGTATTTGATGGCTCAAAATTAGTGCTTCGCAGGTTCATAGTTTTTCAAGGAAATTGTGCAAAATTAAGGAGCTTTGGGGAACTAAGGAGCTTAAAATTGGTTTGGCACGTTTTGATGGTTTGCTTCCCAGGTCGCTGTGAAGAGCAGTAACCAAGATTCAGTGAAACTCATTGTGGAGATGTCGCTTCTGAAGGTGATTGGTCCACTATACACATGGTAAGACTCTCGCAAGTGTACGAGGTCAGAGTGTAGTACAATGATCGAGCAAGGATCGTTCCCATGAGGACTGAAGGATTGATTACTGGCTTTTATCGGTTTATATATTATTTGGTCAATCGAAAATGAAGTTTCCAAATTTTTACACTAAAGTAATTAATTCTAAAGCAATGTAAAATACCAATCACAACAAGAACAAATGTGATAATATGATGGAAGATGTGCTAGAACTCGAATCCACTTCACCCTTCTAATTAACTCTTGACTCACTTAACCTTTCATTTGTGCAAGTATAGATTATAGGTTCGTGTTCCCTAAATTAATCTCTAATCTCTCTTAATGTCTTAGAGATTTCATCCATACACACACAATATGCATGAATTCATTAAGAGTTGTGGAACACACACATGAACCCTATATGCTAGCTTAGTGCATCTCTCACTTTCTAGTCATATAGTGAATAATTTGTCTATCAAGAGATCATTCAACAAGATGGCTAATCTAGACAAAAGCATTAAGCATACAAAACATTCATATAACTACACAAGCACATGTAGAGAAACTAAGGAGTCATTAACAATAGATTACGGGTTTGGTTTCATCTTTGTTCTAGCACAAGAATATTTAGTTCATATTACACAAATAAACCATACAAGATCTCCAATAATTACAAACCATAACAATTACAAGAAGATAAAAGATAGAGTTTATAGAGATAACTAATATGATGATCTCCTTCTTGAAAAGCTTGGTCTCCAATGGCTTCCTTCTTCCTAGAATCCAGCTCCTAGATGCTCCAAAGTTGATGATGATCCACCAAAATTAGAGAAAGGAGGAGTTTTTCTGTTGGGAGAGTTTTTTTGTCTTAGGCTGTGATCTTCCAAGTGTGAGAGATAATGGTCCAAAAGTCCTTCTAACCACCCCTAAAGACAACCATCAACATGCTTATTAATGGAAGTGGGGACCACCAAGATCTTCAAAAGAGGCCTTCATTAACTTATTAATTAAGGACAAAAGCACAAAACTAAGATTTTATTTTCAGAAATTAAGAGGCCCAAGAATCCAAAAAGACAAACTGAAATGGATAGCATCAAGCGAATTCAGCACCCTGAAATGGCGCCCTGTTCGGTGCCCTTGGGCGTAGAAATGAAAAACGGTGGACCTCTGCCAAGAATTCAGCACCCTAATTCGGCGGTCGGTAACCACAGAATCAAGGGCGCAGAAATGGTCTTGAAAAGTTGAAGCTCTGTCATTATTTTGGGGCCCTAATTTGGCAGCCGGTAACTGCCATTTCCTTAAGGGGGTAGAAATAGTTTCCAAATTACGCATTTGCCCTAAAATTTCTACATTTTCGCATTTTAGTTCTGTTGGAAGCAATCCTGAAACACTTATTTGAGCCGTTTAAAAACATGGTTTTACCCAGGAAATGAGCATAAAAGATACAAATAAAGGGGTTACACTTCGTGTAGAAATAAGAGTTATCAGAAGGCAGTGACCAGGAATTCCAGACATTTTCGTTGCCAACCTGTCGCTTTGAAAAACAGCAAAGAAACCATCACTTGGCAAACATCAATGAAATTTGTTGTGGACTTGTCACCGTGGAAGGCAACGAACTCCACAACGACCCATACTTTAGAGAAACTCACCATGGAAGGTTCGCTGGCGAAGGAAATGACCATGGCAACAACCTTCTATTGCTAGCTCAGCTCAAGTGATGAATTTCATACCTATTTTTGGCAACTCGTATATATACCCTTTTTTTATGAATTTTTTAGGAGACTTACATCACACCTCTGAACCCTAGATCAAGAATCACCTCACCGTATCCTCAACCTTCCATACTCTACATCATCCATTTCTTACACCCCCTATCATTGATTCCATATATTTGTGGAGAGTACAAGCAGGAGAAGAATATCCAAGACTAGCATACAAAGCATCTTTAATGCCAATTTGGGTTTTCTCTACAACTTTCTTCCTCTCTTTATTTTATATTAATGTGTAACTAAACCTTCATCTAGGGAATTGAGTAACCAATTTGATCACTCTTTGTAATTAAGTAGTCTATTTCTATAATCATTTAAATTTAGTCTCATTTATATCGTATTAATTTCATCTATTCTATTTATTCATGTTTTGTGGCCTCAATGATGTGACGTAGTGGAATAAATACCTATGAGATTTGAGTTTAGGTTGATGAACATGACGCCGGTTTGGTTCCAACCGTGGAACTGAATCGGAACTAGGGAGGTTTCGGTTCTGTTGACGGTGATTTTTGATGGTCACCAATCAATGATTTGTTTTCGAATTACTGCAATTTATGATTGAATATGACTAAAGATTGAGAAGAAATAACAAACGATGTA